>JAGDYQ010000190.1:785662-1060662 GCA_021962125.1 Bulinus truncatus | reverse complement strand
TGTTAGAGAGAGAGAGACACTAAGGTTGGGGGGGGGGGGGGGGGGGGGAGATGAAGGAGTTTATCAGTACAATCTCCAGCGGATGAACTTTTGAAGGTCGAAGTGTGTGCTACGATAGAGTAATGAAAGGGGTGGTAGGTGGTGTGTGGAGGTGGAAAGAAAAAAAAAGGTGGTGGGGGAGGGAGGGGGGGGGGAGGGGATGAAGCGACGGTTGTCGACGGAGCGAGTTTTGTCAATAGATGCAGCCGTGAGTCATAGGAATATTACGCATGTGTGACGCGTGAGTAAGCGTGCGTGTGTGTGTGTGTGTGTGTGTGTGTGAGAGTGTGTGTTTATGTTAATGTGCAAATAATGTGAGTTAAAGTCATTACGTGACAGACGACATAGGGGATGTGGTGGGGTGGGGTTGGGGTGAGATAAAACATGAGGTGGGGCGCCTTATGTGACATGTTGACGCCACGTAGGAGGGAAATGTATTAACCGGTTTATGGGGGAGGGGACGGGTTGGGGGGTGGGGTGGGGGTGTGTAGTGGGGTGCGCGGGGACGCACTGAGTACAGTGAGCCATAGGCGTTTACACATTTAACACACACACATACACACACACACATATAAAAAACACATATGGGCTAAACTACGTTCTAAATGTGTTGTTCAACAATCAAGTTATAGTAATCAATTATATATGATGTATGTATATATATGTATATCCATACAGTGCTTTTTTCTGGCGGAACGAACCGGAACCTTCCCCCCCCCCCCCGTAGACTTTTGTATATTAGTATATTACTTCCTGGAATGTGTGGTTTTAGTACTTTTCCAGATGTGTTTTTTATGCAATATCGCTGTAAACAAATTATAATATTAAACAAACTATAATAAATGTATATCTGACCGGCATTGCGATAGTATGGTAAGCTATATATAAAACTACGACTTGAATTTTAATTGCATATCTATGCGCAGACGGGTAACTAGGGAGCTGGAGGGGGGTGTCCTAATTCGAAAGTCTTCCCGGACCCCAGCTTGAGGGGGCCCCCAAACCTTTTCTTTACATTACATATTAAGTACATTCTCTCTGTTATAACTGTTCTAAATTTCATAGCAGAAAAAAAAACTGGTATGGTCGGTTTTATAACTGATCATAGTTAAAAACATGAGCAGTAGCACGGCGTACCACCATATAGAGCAGTAGCACGGGGTGTAACCAAATAGATCAGTAGCATAGGGTGTCACCGTATAGAGCAGTAGCACAGGGTGCCACCATATAGAGCAGTAGCACAGGATGTCACCATATAGAGCACAGGGGGTGTTGTCTATCGGTGTATGGAATGTTTCGATGGAACTGTTCGTCTGCTAACTACTTGACCTTTCGCAATTTGGCGCACGCTAAGTTGCCCGATAGCAAGTTATGGTCATTCGTGACCTTGGGCCATGTGAAGTATTGACTTGGCTCAATTATTTTTTTTAGACCAACCATGGGCATACTACACGCCCAGGTGGCCAAATCCGTCCCGCGGGACTGTTAAATCTTGCCCTCGGCCTGACACTTGTTTCAGACTGAACTACATAGATAGCCTTTTATGTTATGACGTCTGAAATATATTCATAGGAGTTCGTGTTAACACTCCACCCGTCTACCCCTTGGTTTGACCCAAAGGTCAAATGTACGAACCAAATGTGGCCCGCGAACCAAAATGTTTTGCTCGCCCCTGATCTAGACAATACGGATTTCAACAATCACCTTTGAAAATATTATTGTTTCATCAACATCATCATCTTCATCATCATCATCGTCATCATCATCATCATACCTGATCTAGACAATACGGATTTCAACAATCACCTTTGAAAATATTATTGTTTCATCAACATCATCATCGTCATCATCTTCATTATCATCATCATCTTCATCATCATCAGCATCATCATCATCTTCATCTTCATCTTCATCATCATCATCATCATCTACTTCATCATCATCATCATCATCATCTACTTCATCGTCATCATCATCTTCATCATCATCAGCCTTACCTTAACCAATGTGGTCATTGTAGGTCCGAGTGGACACTTCAACAGACATATTTCGTCATTGTTTGGTATTTATGTAATAATGACTTTGTTCGTCAAGTCTACGCCCTCAATGATGGGACTACTTTTGTTGGTCTAGTGGTTGTACTTAGCCCGAGCGTCGTAATTTGCCCATGTTTAGCCTAGGATGACGTTTCCATACATATTTACAAAACGTACATATAAATTCAACGCATGCGTTGCGCCGTTTTCGTTTGTTGACTTATAAATGATTTTAACTAAATGGGAAAAAAGGTGTCAACAGCCGTCTACCAACACAACAGCCGTCTACCAACACAACAGCCGTCTACCAACACAACAGCCGTCTACCAACACAACAGCCGTCTACCAACAAAACAGCTCGCTGCTCCAGTAAATGGACATCTGCCACCAATTTGAATGAAATTTGAGACATGATTGTTTCAAACTGTTTCGTGCATAAACTAAAAAGCTGGAGAGAGAGAGAGAGAGAGAGAGAGAGAGAGAGAGAGAGAGAGAGAGAGAGAAACAACGCAACATTCTGCAACTAACTATCGAAGTATGATACTAATGTTTGGAAATAGGTTATTACAGTTGGGTAAATAACAAAGTGTCGAGGACTGGCAACAACAAAAAAAAAGTGTGAGTGTGACAGATGGTAGAATTGTTGCCGTGGGGTCACAACAGACAACAACAACAACACCAGACTAGGTTGATTAAATTAATAGCATCCACTGGGATAGATTAACAACTGGTGGCTTTAAAACAGAACACGTGACCAGCACACACAATTTCAATCCGTTTAATAACAACGATTTAATCAACTAATAACATTTGTTGATTGATATCTACCTATATATATATATATATTATATATATATAGGTAGATACTATATATATATATATATATGTCTGTCTGTATATCGGTCTGTCTGTTTATTAACTATGTCTCCATTTATCTCTATGCTTGTTTGATTCCTTGAAAACTCCTTGCAGAAGCAAAGGGCCTCATTAATGACGCTCCTGAGTTTTTGGGAGGGCTTGCTCAGTTCACCATATGTTAGGTCTATCTGAAGGGTGTGTGCAGTGTGCTACAAAATATTTTTGAGTGCTCAACATTGGAATGAAAATTTAATTGTGAGGCGAAACTTGTATGTATATAGATCCCCCCCTCTCAACTTATCTTGTGTGGGCTCAATAGTAATGTGAGATTGTGTGGGCTCAATAGTAATGTGAGATTGTGTGGGCTCAATAGTAATGTGAGATTGTGTGGGCTCAATAGTAATGTGAGATTGTGTGGGCTCAATAGTAATGTGAGATTGTGTGGGCTCAATAGTAATGTGAGATTGTGTGGGCTCAATAGTAATGTGAGATTGTGTGGGCTCAATAGTAATGTGAGATTGTGTGGGCTCAATAGTAATGTGAGATTGTGTGGGCTCAATAGTAATGTGAGATTGTGTGGGCTCAATAGTAATGTGAGATTGTGTGGGCTCAATAGTAATGTGAGATTGTGTGGGCTCAATAGTAATGTGAGATTGTGTGGGCTCAATAGTAATGTGAGATTGTGTGGGCTCAATAGTAATGTGAGATTGTGTGGGCTCAATAGTAATGTGAGATTGTGTGGGCTCAATAGTAATGTGAGATTGTGTGGGCTCAATAGTAATGTGAGATTGTGTGGGCTCAATAGTAATGTGAGATTGTGTGGGCTCAATAGTAATGCGAGATTGTGTGGGCTTAATAGTAATGCGAGATTGTGTGGGCTTAATAGTAATGTGAGCTTGTGTGGGCTCAATAGTAATGTGAGATTTCACGTGCACAACTTAGTCTTTTTATATCTAACACACAATCGCCCTTCGTATACGTGTATGCTTTGTAACCGAGTGTCTCCCTCAGGTTAATGGTCCGGATAACTACCGTGCGCCTCCCTCCGGCTAATGGTCCGGATAAATGTTCTTTTCTATTGCAGTATTTCGTATATTTCTTTGTTATTCCTTCTGTGTCGGATTTTGTTCAGCCAGCTTCAGCAGGCTTTTCCACTAGTTTATCTATAAACGATATTTCTCTCTCTCTCTCTCTCTCTATATATATATATATATATATAGATATATATATATATTTCTCCATATCTATGTATGTATGTAATTATCTATATCAATCTATTCATAGGTATCTATTAGTATTTCAATCTATTTATGTAGTTATACTGCTATCTATATGTTGAGAAGTACTTAATCTTACAGTTGGCCACCATACACGTAATACAATCAAGTACTGCCCTACAGTGAGTACCTCTTTAATTATTTGTTGTTGTTGCTGCTGCTACTGTCTGCATTCATTCACACATTTCGATGTGACGTGAGTAGCCAGTCAAGTAGGACAGTGGTCCCCGCCCCCCCCCCAACACCCAGGCTGCGGGCAGTCACCGGTCCATGGATCGAATTTTACTGGGCCGCCCAAGAAACATTAAATTATCTCCTTTTTTTTATATACTTTTGTGTATTTCTCTCGGGATCGTGCGACATTCTATGGATGACCGGTTGACCGGTTGACCGGGAGCTGAGCGGTTGTGAGTGGAAGTAACATTGTAAATCAAAACTATTTAGAAAATAAAGAATCCCCCCCTCCCCTTCCCCCGTGGGCTGCCGTAAAATTATCAAACGTTGACCGGTCCGCGGCGAGGAAAAAAAAAGTTTGGGGAACCACTGAAGAATCAGACTTATTGATTGGTTCACCGCGGGCACGTGAAGTTCCTGAAGTGACCCCCCGCACACAATCTGGTCTTCGGCTTACTCTCGGACTGTCTCACATCCCGACCCCCTCCCTTTATCCCCCCACCCTCTCCTCTCTCTCTCTTACACGAAACAACACCAACCTCTCACGTATATTTATGGCTGTCTGTTTCGCTGCTCACACTTTCGCCCCCCCCCTCCCCCAATATTCTTTTCGCTGATTCAAAGAAAAAATCGTTATTAGGTGGTCATCGGGAAAATACTTTAGCTGAGTAAAGGACTTTACTTTCGTACTATATATAAATATATTCCCAGATATGAGTTAGTATAACCTGTTGGATCTACCAACTATATTTTTCTCAAATTTACTATTGGATAAGTCGCTGCACTGGGATGCTGAAATGTAAGATTTTTCACAAAGTTAAAATGATTAATACTGTTTAAGTAATTCATGCATAATATTATACATACCTGTTACACAAGGGGATCACTGAGGGAGGTATTTTGTCTGTATAAGTACAATCTCTGATTGAATGAAAAATGCGGATTAAAATTTAAATAAAACAAAAGTTTTTGTTACAAAGCATAAAATACAATTCTATTTTAAAAGAATGTGTGGTAATATTTCTGCTTGAGATGTTGCCAACTTAGTTCATTTTTTAACAGCGAATTATATTTGAAAATGAAATCAATAGTCTTTAATACCATTTAAACTAATTTTGACTATTTTTTATGGTGCAAAACAATGTATTATTAAGTAACCTTCTCCCTAAAGGCCTATTGGGTAGATGAAGTGTAGAATTCATTTGTGTCTGTAACCACTGCGAATATAGTGAATGTGTGGTTGGCACAACGTCCATCGTCTTTACTTCCCCCAACTTAAGTCCGGTAGCCATTTAAAGCTGGTTGGACTGGAGGGACTTGTAACCAACTATCACCAGGACCTGTAGACATTCCCCTTGGCTCTCAACGGGGATTGAACAATTCTGGTGGACATTGAAGCGTTCAACACTGCGCAGTCACCCGTCCCTTACAAAACAATGTATACGTATATTTAAGCGTACCTTTTCCGTTAGAAAAACAAAATTCATTATTAAAAGCCAGACAACATTTTAAAATGAAGCAGCATGATTTAGGAAATAGGCCAGATGCCAGTTAAATCCAAGCCACGACTTAGAATTTGTCTTATTTGATTAATGCAAAAAGCGATACATTAAATAGTTCTTTTTTTTTTTTTGATTTTTTTTTCAACACTTAACGCAATTTTACAAATGAATTTCTGCTACGTAAAGATATTTTTTTTTCATCAAATAAATTTATGAGTAAATTGATTTTAAAAGTAATAAAGCGAATCGTATTCATTGTCATGAGAATGGCTGTGCCGTTAACAAAGTTCACTAAATGTAAATGACAGGTGATGTAGATAGTCAATCGTCATTTTTTGTTGTCCAAGTAATAGCACTAAAAATGAAGTGTTCTATGTAAAGAAATACTCATGTTATAAAAGCTGTTGGTGTCTGTCGTCCCACTAATAACACATAAAACACCAAAAGTGTTCTATGTAAAGCAATACTTGTGTTGTAAAAAGCTGTTGGTGTCGTACTATTTATAAAACAAACCAACAATACTCGAAAATAAAAAAAAAATGTTGTATGTAAAGCAATACTTGTGTTGTCAACTGTCTGTGGAAACAGAACAACGACATCAACAACCTGTCAGGAGACCGAGGGGGAGGGGGGGGGGAGGCATCACCGTGAGCACTCGACCATGGGCTGTAAACACGTAAGGCCCAACTCACGCTCCTGCAAACATCGCTCCACCCCACCCCACCCCTCCCCCCCACTCCCAGTGTCGCGGTGGGACTATAGCATCGATTACCCCCCTTTCTCCCTCCCCCACCCCCACCCACTACTAGCGTGAGTGGTTGTTGTCATTGACTGGTGAGTGCCCCGGTGTACAGATGTCAAAACATCCCGGGGCATTGGTCACTGGTGTTGGTCGTGCCCCCCCCCCCCCGCCCCCGGGATGATGGTTCACGTTGACATTGTGGTCACTGGTAATGACGAGCAAGAACAAAAAAAAAAACAACAAAAACCCAACTAACCATTCCAATCTAACCGATGCTCACTCGAACCATGTCTTCCGGGTCACGATGTGATGTCTGTTGATTTGACTCACACTGTACTCGTGAACTACTTTCAGTAGTCTCCGGATAAATGAGACCTTATAAATGTTTTCATTAGAGTGTCAATGTCTGCCAGAAACTGAATACATAATCAATGAGTTGTGTTGCAAACAGCCCGAATCTACCAACCGTGACTATCAGAGTTCAATTACTCACACTACCTATCATATGATAACCATCTGATGGCTACAATTTTTTTTGGGGGGGTGGGGGGTAGGCAGGGCCGCTTTATCATATAGGCACAGTAGGCACTGTGCCTAGGGCCTACGGAAGCCAGAATGGCAAATAAGTGCCGGTGCATTCTTGAAAACTATTAAAAAAATGAGTTTGGGGGCCTACGTTTTTGAAAGTGCCTAGGGCCTAAGATGACCTTAAAACGGCCCTTGGGGGTAGGTCTGGGTTGGCTGAATTAATTAGGATGAATGCCAATTGATTTCAGCAAATAAGTTTTAAACAAAAAATACAAAAAATAATAAAGTATCACCCCCACTTCACTTCTGGTTAATTTTGTAAAGTTAGACGAGTGTTGAAAGTCTATGATGTTTTTTTTTACTTCTGATTCGTGTTTTGGCTTGTATTATCCTCACTTTAAAATTCACCAAAGGTGGACGGGTGGCAAAGTGGTATAGAGCGCTTGACTATCAACCTGAGAATCCTAGGTTCCATTCTCGGTGAAAACGAAAGGGGATTTTTACAGGAGGTGAAATTCCATTTAAAGTTCCCCCATGTCCACCCAGCTTTAAATGGGGATCTGACAAAAGTTGCGGAAGTAAAGGGCGATGTGGTATCCATTCAATCCGCTCATATGCCGAGGTTACAGAAATAGATGAATTCTTTTAAAAAAAAAGAAAATGTGCATCATAACCCATTAGGCTTGAATCAATCAAATGTACCAGATCAATAAACTATAGGTTTTTTTTTTCATTTTTTTTCAAATGTATTATAACTGCCAGATTTTTTTCTCCTTATCAGTCAACACCACTTTACTTTTTTTTTAATCTATGAAATACTATAGATCTGTTGAATGACTGTTGGGCGGACATGTCTCATTGACCATCTGGTGAGTGAATAACGCCACAATGTACCCAGCCGCCTTCAAGCTCTTTATGCTAATTGAACACAATCTACTAATGAAATACATTGCAAAGTCTCCAAGTTTACTCTGTTCTTCTCTCACTCTCTCAACTACAATTCACTCCGTGCATTTCAATGACTTAATTGTTAATTTATTTGAATAGACTTGACCATTTCATTATATATATTTTTTTCTCCTCTAGTAACTAATAAAAGAAAAAAAAATATTAAATTACGCGGTGAATGCCATTTTTTTTTCACCACCATATTCAGTCACACCCTCCATTTTTTTCCCCTTGATTGCCTCCACCTTTGTTATGTTCCTTCCCCTTTATTTCAACAAATTCTCTGCACTAAATAGCTGGGATCTCAAAGGGTAAAGGGGAAACTCTCAAACAACGAACCCGCGATCCGTTTGCATTTAAAACATTTGAACAGAAAAGCTAATCAATTTCAAATCGATACCAGCGCGGTGATCATTTGATTTTCTGAAGCCTTTGTAATTTGTGTGTGTGTGGGGGGGGGAAGGATGGTGGCGGGCAGATTTTACAAACAAATCTTTTTTCCCACAGTCACACTTCTCCTCTATCCAATCCCGCCTCCCCCGGGGTCTCCCCTCCCTCACCCCCCCCCCCCCCAATTTCTCTTTATTTCGGTTTCATTAAGTTATCCTACTCAATTCTGTATTTTTTAAAAAAAAAATGTTTTTTGTTTTCAGAATTTCTGTTTCAATTCATTAAAACACGGTGCAAGGTCTTATATTTGCTACCACACTTTAATGTCCCGGGGGTAGGGGTGGGTGGGCGGTGTCTGGGTCAAGGTGTTATGGGACTTTGGTACATATCCGGTTGTTAATGTTTAAAAATATATAAACTTGAAGAAACAAATTTTTTTTTTCGTGTGAATAGCTAGCTAGCTGAAGACTACTGATAGAATTCTGTGTCATTTATATAGAGTTACCTTCTCTTTGTTATTAGGGGCAATAGTAGTAGCTGATGAAGACTATGATAATCACAGATACACAGATACAGATACACGGATACTCACAGATACTCAGATACACAGATACTCAAAGATACACAGATACTCACATATACACATATACTCACAGATACACATATACTCACAGATACACAGATATTCACAGATACACAGATACTAACATATACACAGATACTCACAGATACACAGATACTCACATATACACAGTACTCACATATACACAGATACTCAGTTATGCACAGATATTCACAGATACTCACATATACACAGATATTCACATATAATCACATATACACAGATACTCACTTATACACAGATATTCACAGATACTCACTTATACACAGATATTCACAGATACTCACATATACACAGTACTCACATATACACAGATACTCAGTTATACACAGATATTCACAGATACTCACATATACACAGATATTCACATATAATCACATATACACAGATACTCACTTATACACAGATATTCACAGATACTCACATATACACAGATATTCACATATACACAGATACTCACAGATATTCACATATACTCACATATACACATATGCTCACAGATATTCACATATACTCACATATACTCACATATACACAGATACCCACAGATATTCACATATACTCACATATACACAGATACTCACTTATACACAGATATTCACAGATACTCACATATACACAGATACTCACTTATACACAGATATTCACAGATACTCACATATACACAGATATTCACATATACACAGATACTCACAGATATTCACATATACTCACATATACACATATGCTCACAGATATTCACATATACTCACATATACACAGATACCCACAGATATTCACATATACTCACATATACACAGATACTCACATATACACAGATAGTCACATATACACATATACTCACAGATACACAGATAATCACTTATACACAGATATTCACAGATACTCACATATACACAGATACACAGATACTCAATTTCAATTATAACAAATATAAGACATATAAGCACACAAGCACTAGCAGACACACAAACACTCGCAGACACACAAACACTTGCAGACACACAAACACACAAACACTCGCAGACACACAACCACTTGCAGACACACAAACACTCGCAGACACACAAACACTTGCAGACACACAAACACTCGCAGACTCACAAACACTTGCAGACACGCAAACACACAAACACTCGCAGACACACAAACACTCGCAGACACACAAACACACAAACACAAACACTCGCAGACACACATAATCATGTGCTCTGTGATGAGATGACAGAGCGACTGACAATAAAATAAAGAGATAGATAGACAGTAAAAGGATGGAATACAAACAAGAGTTACTGATTAACAGGAGATTGTCTTTGTATAAACTCAACATTCCTCTATGTTAGAATAACAAAGTCTTAGAAATATGTTCATTTCAATAGTAACACCTGTATCTCAAAACAGCAGAATAGGTTAAATATGCGGTGTAAATACAGCAACATCTGTAGATACATTACAAACACACATTAGTTCAACCAAAAAAAAAATATTTTCATTTACTAATTTTTCAAATTAAATTTTTTTTTTCAGGCTTTTACAGTTGACACAAAAATGAAATCTGTCTTTCTGCTAAAAACTTGAAATATATATATATACTAGCTGTACCCTGCAAAACCTTTGCATAGAGTTATATCCCCTTAGGCTTGATCGGTAGGCTAGGTTATTTTTTGGTTTCGGGGAGATCCGATTTTTTTCATGGTTGTATTTTAAACTGGAATACTGTTGTATTAATTCTTTACTTTCGATTTAACGCACACTGGAAATGAGTATTATTATATATGATTTTCAAATAAACTATCTAAATATCCATGTATTGACATCTCGTTTGTATTCATCATTACCTTTTTCTTGAATTTTCTTTACTGAATATTTTATACGTATATTTCATCAATTTCATTCATTTCCCATGTGTCCTTTGTCTTAATCATACTATTTATTCTCGTGTGTTTAAATTCTAAAACTTGTAATAAACATTTCCAGCTCTGTCATCAATCATCAGGCTATCGGGCCATCAGGTATTATCAATCGTCATTAGTTCACTTGTTATTCAAAAAAAAGATGTTTCACGGGGGTGGGGGGGGCGCCATGCACCATGGGGCGCCACCGGACGTTTTCGCGTTCTATTCATCATCTCTAGATCTGTCCACTCAACCGTGAAAATTACATTGTAAATCTTTCCATCATACTCCACCCTTCCCCTTGCCCATTCTCGTTCAGACCCCCCCCCACCCCAATCCCCCTTTTTTTTACACAAAATGGGTTCCAGACCAGGAAATCTATCGATCGGGTTCCACACCCCATTCCCCCCCCCCCCCAGCATTAATAACTTCACTTAAAAGTTCATAGTTCACCGTTGAGAGAATCGCTTCCCCTTCAATTATTATTTTTTTTTTTTTGCTCTGTTTTGAAGAAATGATTAATTGGCAAAAGTTTGTGAATAAAACCGGCATTGGTCAGATCTGACTCACTCTTTTGCTTTTCTTCTCACCGCTGACCACCTCATGCCTTCCCTCCTCCGTCTCCCCCCCCCCCCCATATCCCCAGCTCCCTCGTCTTGTTACGTTCTTTTTTTCTTTCTAAATGTTGACCAACATGACCCACTCCCATCCCCCCACCCCCGTCACGTGATGGGTCAGGTGTCACTTAAAAGGACAGCGAGCGGTGCTAATAGAGAAAGTGGGGGGGGGGGAGAGGAGATAAGAGAAGGGATTATGATCTTTAGAGTCGGGGATTTTTTGTTTTTATAAAAATCGCGTTTTTCTCTTACTCTTATAAAAATTGACAGATATCTCAAGAGATTCAGACAGAAATTACAAAAAAAGTCGACACAAAATGAGAAAATAAAATGAACAAGAGGATGAGAATGAGCTAGAAAGATATGTAGATAGAAAGATAATCATAAAGAGGGAGAGAGAGAGAAAGAGAAAGAGAGAGAAAGAGGGAGAGAGAGAAGCTCCTATTTTGTTGAATCAACTGGATTTTATTTTTGGCTGATGCTATAGGCACCCGAACAATGACCTACATATTTACACTGACCTACATATTTACACTGACCTACATATTTACACTGACCTACATATTAACCCTGTGTACATTACGCTCATTAAAACTGAGACAATACTTGACATATTTAAATTTTTTTAATATTTGGGTTATACTCTTAGATAATTTTATTTCTATCTAGTTGTTAAAACTAAATATAATATAAGGATAATGAGTTGTAGTTATTTATAACAAGTGTAAAGTAATGGAAGCATGTTTCCATATGAATCAGTGTAAAGTATTCTAAAGTCATAAAACTAATCATTCTTTAAAAAAATGAAGTCATTCTTAAAACTAAACATTCATAAAAACTAAATATTCATAAAAACTAAACACTCATAAAAACTAAACATTTATATAACTAAACATTCATAAAAACTTAACATTATTAAAAACTAAACATTCATAAAAAGTAAACATTCATAAAAATTAAACATTTATAAAAACTAAACATTCATAAAAATAAACATTCGTTACAGTAAACTATCGATTAATTTAAAATGCTATTACCCGTTGGTCTGTAATTCATTCCATTCAATTATTCCTAAATCAATACAAATCCTTTTTCTTCTTTTCATAAAAAAAAATCTTTCAATAAATTAATATTGAAGCGATCTTTCCTACTGACCCCCCCTCACATCTTCTACCACTTTAAACCCCCCTCCCCCGCCCACACATACACGTAACATATTAGCAGTCAATTCCTTTTAAGTTTTTTTTTGTCTGCCGCTGATGATCACAGCAGAGCCCCCCTCCTTCTCATCCCCCACCCCCTATCCCCTCCACTGATCGATAAGTAATTTTCCATCTGTTGACAGAGTCACAAGACATTTTTACTGGATTACAATTGTCCCGGAGTTGGCAATAGTTTTTTTCTTTTCTTTTCTATTTCTTTTTTTTTTTATCATTTCTCAGTGGGGGTTTTTTTTGTTTTGTTTTCATTCATATGCCGGGAAGGTTCACAAAGTCTATGTTTTATGTTGCCACGGGTGTTTCAACCCATTACCCCACTAGAGTTTTAGATTCTAATTAGTCGTCCCTTTCATGTGGTGGGCTGGACTGTTTCAAAGTGATGGATATAGTCCCATAGCCTCGGTCGACTGAAATAAAATTGTATCAAGTAATTATTTGTAATTTTACTGGTCTCTCTTTTTTTTTATTAGTTATATATTTATATATATATATATATATATATATATATATATATATATATATATATATATATATTAAATGTTCGATTGCGATTGGTCAATTGGAACTAATGTCACCTTCAGCCTCACGGGACGCCCGGTGAATTGGCCTGGATTAATTAACTGACCACACAAAAAACAAACAAAATCTGTGATAGAGATAAGGGCAATGCAGATTATTTAACTACTAGATCAAAGTCCCGGTACCCGGACCGGCGAGTGACGCCTTATAATTGAGTTGTATCCCTTTGACCAATCTTTACAACTTTACATCATTTGCGCACTACTTGGAATTCCCAAGACTATTTTTAGCCAGGCAAGAGTTTACTCCCCTTGAGTGAGACTAAAATTCTGGAATTCCCCAGTCTATTTTTAGCCGCGGAAGTTACGTACGCCAGGCTAGACGATTATGTATTAGATGTGCTCGTGTCAGTTATGAGATTAAAGTAAGTATTGAGGGGTGGGGGGGATGTTAGGATAGGACAGTGGACCACACCTTGTGCGGTATCACTGGCAGGTACGACTTGTGATGGGCCCCCACAAAGCACAAATTTATATTTAATGCGGGCCCTTTTCGATGCCAGTCTTTTTTTATATATATTTAGGGGCCCAATATTGTCTCCTGGGCCCAGGGCGTCAGTCTGTCGTAGATCTTCATCTGTAATAGCCATTAACAAAAGGATTGGTGAATTAGGGAGGGAGGGGGGTGGGTGGGTAGAGAGACGTCGAGACTTGGGTAAGAAAGGAAGTAGGCCTGGCAGGTGTTGTGTGTGTGAGAGAGAGAGAGAGAGAGAGAGAGGGAGAGAGGGAGAGAGGGAGGGAGAGAGACAGAGAAAGAAAGAGAGAGAGAGAAAGAGAGAGAAAGGGGGAGGGGCGAGTGAAATATAAATAAGAAATTATTAACGTGAATTGGAGAAAGTGACCCAACGTTTCATCAGACAATCATCATCTGACGTACAACACGGTTGGTCAGTTGACCTGGAAACAAGTAGGTCACTGATCTAAGCCATTAAAATACTTACTAATAGTCATGTAAATTGTATAATGCATCGCTTGATAGGTGAGCAGCGAACTGAATACATTAAATGGAAAAAAATAAACCATGACCCCCCCCATCCATTACCCCGCCCCCTAAGTCAAGAATCATATAATGTAAAGCTTGCTCACTCACATAGCCCCTAATCTGCACTTTAAAGATTATTTCAATATTTATACCTGCGTTAATCTGTGCCGTGATGTTCCGGTCAATGAAATGACCGGAGCAACAAACATTGACCGATCATCTGGCGCCGGAAGTCGTGCAAATATTTTTTTAATGATGTCATCAAAATGGTCCTGACTGGCCCATGCAACTGGTCTTGTACTAAAGCCATTAAGTACCACTTGTTTCACAACAGCTCCCCACTCCCCAACTTACCTCGCCCCCCCCCCAACTATACTCTCCCCCCCCCCCGACGCAGTACTTTCCCCGCCCCGCCATCCATCAACCACCAATAATCGACATCCAACTCCCCCACCCCCATCCCCACCTAAATAACTCACAATTAAATTCGCGTGCTCCATCGCCTTAATGAAAATTGTAAAGTACCTCCCCCCACCCCACCCCAAGCCCCGGTCAGACCCATCATCAGACTCCCGAGTTAATTGGCCACGGTTGGGTGGAATCGCGGAAATGAATCCCGCGCGCGCCTTGATACAATATTTCAAAAAAAAAAAAGAAAAAAAGTTCACTAGCTTGTCTTTCCTGGGGATATCAAGCTATCTTCTCGCCTGGGTAACTCCATTCATCCTCTCTTGGTGTGTTATCCTCAACATTTCTCTCTCTCTCTCTCTCTCTCTCTCTCTCTTTCTCTCTCTTAACTGTCTCTTTCTCTCGCTTTTTCCTGTCTCATAAACTAAAAAAAATGTCATATTTCACTGCATTCATGGCTTTTAGATTATTTTTTAAAATACGTTTATGTTGCTTTTTTAATCGGTCACTTTACACATATCTATGATGTCTTTAAAAAAAAAAACAATGATTGTGAAGACCATCCTGTGTCAAGATGTTGGCCACCACGTGATGCAGTGTTGTGCACCACGTGACCCAGTGTTGTGCATCACGTGACGCAGTGTTGTGCATCACGTGACCCAGTGTTGTGCACCACGTGACCCAGTGGTGTGCACTACGTGACCCAGTGTTGTGCACCACGTGACCCAGTGTTGTGCACCATCATTTATATCTTTTATTTGAGTAGTTTGTTTGATTTTTTTTTGTAAACTGTTGAAAGAGATGTCAATCGGTTCGTTTCTATTAGTAAACATCACGTGATTTTCAAAAGTATTCCACAAGAGACTGATTGGTTATGTTTTTATTGACGTTCGAAAAATCTCTCCGCGCTGTCGTCCGGTCATTATTTTATCAATGCGCAGGAAGTGCTCTCTTTAAGATAAACAGGAAAGAAAGATTCAAGAATGATCCCACTTATTCATGTGTAAACAAGTTAACACTTCTACAAACGTAACACAGTTCACACTGATAAAAATGTAACAAAGTTAACACTGAAACAGATGTAAAAAAAAAAGTTCACACTTGTACAGATGTAATAAAGTTCACGCTTGAACAGATGTAACAAAGTTCACGAATTCTGCTATTTGTCGAATGCAGTCACGTAGGAAGTTAAGTGTCGGTTGTGCTGCGACGCATGGCGCCGAACTAGATTGTGGCGCCGAAAAAAAGCTTCATTGACTTTTTAAGCACAAAACAATGAAACTCGCACAGGGCGTCGATATATCTAGCTGAGTTTCTGGCGCTCCGTGTAATATATCATTTGTAGGACATAACACAAAAGTAATATTTTAATGTGCGTGTGAGTGTATTATTTTTGTTGTGGTATATAGGCGTAGATTATTATCAAACTACTATCATCTGTAATTAACAAAGGAAATCTATCGGTTGGAAACGTGAGAAATGCTGGTGGTGGATCGTTTACTTTTGTTCTGGTGGATCGTCTACTTTGTTCTGTTATATATATGTGTGTGAGTGTGTGTTGTTGTGGTTGTTGCCTCCACTAATACCACGGCCGTAAGTGAGCCACCACCTGTTACACTGACAACGTTCTCAATAGATTTATTTAATGACCAGGGGGTGGGGTTGGTTCACCTAACAGTGGTGTGGGTGACTGGACTTATTATAATAGGAGTATTATTGTAGTTCTGTATTGTCCATAATAGGAGAAGTTACGGACTTTGCCACATGGTGTTACTACCTATTCAGTAGCTCACATACATATAATAAGTACACAAACAAAAACAGAAAACAAAACATTCCGCACCAGGGTCTAAAGACAGGAGGATTAGCATTATTAGGACAGTTTAGATTTTAACACTCATTCGAGATTCCTATTAGTGAGGTATTCGGAGCTGTTTCTATATGGGGGGGGGGAGGGATGGGGGGGGGCTTCGTATAGGGGTCCAAATCAAATATACATCTCGAGACCACATTGAAAGTTGCATAGTTGGGCACTAGGCAAAGCTATATTTTAGAAACCTAAGTAGATTTACTTTTGGGAACTTAGACATAGTTAAGACATTGGAACCTAAACAAAGTGACATTTGTGGGGGGGGCCCATGCCAAAGTTAAGACATTGGAACCTAAACAAAGTGACATTTGTGGGGGTCCATGCCAAAGTTAAGACATTGGAACCTAAACAAAGTGACATTTGTTGGGGGCCCATGCCAAAGTTAAGACATTGGAACCTAAACAAAGTTACATTAGTGGGGGCCCCCTATACAAAAAAACTGTCCGCTAGTGTAGGGATTAATTACTTTAGAAACTATGATAAATACACCCCTTACCTCCCCCAACCTTCAATTCAAATATATCCAAAATTCGTGGCAGTAATATAAATACATACAAGTTCATTTCTAAAGTGACGAGGCCCTCAAAAGCTCAAGAATCAAAACAAATGTTCAGGTTGACACCACCCAACCCTTCATTTTTGCAACGGCTCTGCTTCCACCCTGGGGGGACCTCGAACCGGCAAGCATCACGAAGTCGACCATTCTCAAAAACTCTGTTCTAGCGAGTCACCACATTAACGCCACCCAGTTAACATGAACGGTAAATGGTGGTTGTCCGACATGTTTCTTGATTTAGGAATGAGTTTAGGTGTGTGTGTGGGTGGGGGGGGGGAGAGAGAGAGAGCTTACAGATTTTATGAAAACATTTTTTCTCAAAAAAAAAAAGCGAGGAAACTAAAGATTTAAACCGGAGACCTTTACAGTAGCAGTCTATCACACTGCATCCCAATTATGTGTATGATTGGCAATGTAAAGTCATGAAATTCATTCTGAAATAATTAAATTATCAATGGATAGCAAAGAAGCCAACAGAAGACTTTGTCTATATCAGCAGTGACTTCATAATTTGTTGTTCTAAACATATTGTCTACATATAGAGCAAACATAAGGCTTGTCTATATAAAATCTGCCTATATTCAGTTCTAGTAAAAGCTTAAACTCAATATAGATATAACAGAAGACTTGTCTATATGAAATCTGCCTCTGTTCATTTCTGGTCATAACATATAGCCTGCTCACACAGATAACAGAAGACTTGTCTATATGAATAGTCCTCTATTCATTCTAGTCATAAGATATAGCCTGCTCACACAGATAACAGAAGACTTGTATATATGAATACTTCCTCTATTCATGTTTAGCCCTACCATCTCCATATATGACCTGATATGACATTTAGAAATGTTTATTATTGATCTGTTGCCCTGAACCTGTGAGGGGGGGGGGTGGAGACGTCTGTTGATAACATCCATCATTGTCACGTGACTGGTTGTAAGTCAACACCATCTGCCCAATTTTTCTTTTTTTCAAAATAATGTTTCAATGAAATCCATAATGAGGCCATACATTCGATTACGGTTTGCCGTTTTGTCATTTCATATACAATAGTTGAAGGGCAGCGATCCATTCACCCGTACTTGTGAATTCTACACATTAAGTTATTCATTATTTTTGTGAATTCTACACGTTAAGTTATTCATTATAAAAAAAAAACAGCCTGTTTTATTTTGTTCGCGTCTATTGTTATGATATACGAACAGCCTGTTTTATTTTGTTCCCGTCAATTGTTATGATATGCGAACAGCCTGTTTTATTTTGTTCGCGTCTATTGTTATGATATGCGAACAGCCTGTTTTATTTTGTACGCATCTAGTGTTATGTTGATATACGATATAGACAATAGAGCTGATTATAATATGAAACAAAAAAACCCACTATTGGTTTATAATAAAAACACATCATTCTATTTATGTACCTAATGGATTGAGGGGGGGGGGGGGTTCTTGGGGGAGGTGATAATGGAGTAAAGTACATACATACACAAAATAAAAATTAATAACTTGTCGTGAATGAAACTAATTCACAGAGGAATTGCATTTCGGCCTAACTCTTCATTTCACTCGTAGAAGTTTATATTTGTAAAAACACGAAGTTTGTAGTAAAACTGTAGCTATAACGGGGGGGGGGGGCGTTAATTTTTAATACATATTTGGCGGCACGATTTATACACAATATCTTCCCTTGTTTATGTATCCAAAACGCCAGGTGGCGGGTACCAATATTTATACAGAATCTGGGAGAAGGGGAGGCAAATCAGGTACTTTATAGAGGCCCCACCTTTTATGTGTAATTGTCGCCCCTCTGAAATCTTCTTGTACTAAATTCTGCATCGTATTCCCCCCTCCCCGCCTCACCCCTACCTCTATGTTACTTAGTTCTAACAGTTATCAATGAGGTAACTGTGGCTAGGTGAACGAGGCAACCATCTAATACCTACCCTGCCCGCGGGCTCCGCCCATTACATATTACTATCATAAATGGAGCTACTGGGGCCCCCCACAAAGGTCAAAAGTGAATGAAGCCTCAAAATGTCTCTTTAAGTCATTGCTTAGTCCCTCCCCCCCCCCACCCCCCAAACAAAACCTTGAATGTCGGCGCTTCAATTTACAGACCAATAATTCCAAAGAATCGGATGTACTACCGATTTGCTTGGTGTTGGATTGTGGGCTCAAATCCTAGTGAGTCTGGCTACCCACCACCATATGTCAGCTACGGTACCGCCATAGATATCGCACGCTCGGCCAGGATGAGCAAAACAAAAGGCTCTATAAATGAAACAAAAAATCAACACATCATTTCCTGTACAGACACATTTCTAATAAAGATAGATACGTAGGTAGATACGAGGTTTGATGTGTAGATAGGTTAGTATTTGTGTGGGAAGGTCAATAGTTATGTAGATAGGTGGGCAGGTATACAGACAGCTAGGTGGGTATGCATGTATAAAGTTGATATATATATGCAGCTAGGTGGGTAGGCATGTAGGCAAGTTGATATATATGCAGCTAGGTGGGTAGGCATGTAGGCAAGTTGATATATATGCAGCTAGGTGGGTAGGCATGTAGGCAAGTTGATATATATGCAGCTAGGTGGGTAGGCATGTAGGCAAGGTGATAAATATGTCCAGCTAGGTGGGTAGGCATGTAGGCAAGGTGATAAATATGTCCAGCTAGGTGGGTAGGCATGTAGGCAAGGTGATATTTATGCAGCTAGGTGGGTAGGCATGTAGGCAAGCTAATTTATATGTCCAGCTAGGTGGGTAGGCATGTAGGCAAGGTGATATATATGCAGCTAGGTAGGTAGGCATGTAGGCAAGGTAATATATATGCAGCTAGGTGGGAAACAGGGACGAGGCGTGAGTGTTGCCGGTCATAACTCATAGAGGAAAATGTATTGATATATTTATGCTATATACAAATTACAAACGAACATAGGTTATTATATTTGTAGAAATTATTAGACTAACGACATATACGGTTTATACATGAATGAGAGTTATATACATATTTAAACTTGTAGTCATTTTATTATGAATGATTATGTTAACTATATTCAATAAACACAGTACTATTAAATAGCATTTTTTAAAATTATGACTGTGATCGGCAACACTCACGCCTCGTCCCTGAGTGGGTAGTTATGTAGGCAAGTTGATATATGCGCAGGTAGGTGGGTAGGCATGTAGGCAGGTGGCAACATATCATTTTGTCTCAAATACATTAATGACTATTTACCGTAAAATAAATCTTTTAATGTTTCTCCAGTTTACAGCTAACCATGATCACAGTTTGTAATTATTGTCTTTCTTTATTTTTTGTTATTATTGTTTACTTTGTATGAGTTTAAAACTTTGGTTGCACACGACACAATAAACATGCAGAGATAATGACAGTCGTTTCTACTGGAGTGTGTGACAGGTGGTCAGGGGACAGAAGTAAAAAAAAATAAATAAATAGATAAAACTAGGCAATAGGTTATCTGCTCTTTTATATCGCAGGAACAGCTTTCTTTTATGTGAAATTATAAAAAAAAAAAGGGGGGAGATAAATATGTGCAAGTGTATCAAGTTTAGTAATTAATTTCGAATAATATCTCAGATAACATAAGTAGGAGGAAAGGGTGTGTGTGTCGGGGGGGGGGGGGCAGGAACATAACCGTAAGGTGTATTAATGCAGCCAGGTGAGGGTAGGATGTAAATGTCCTAACCAAATTGATAAAGAGTTCATGCCCCGTTTTGTTCTGTGGCAATCACACCCCCTCCCTCCCTCTCTTTTTATTTTGTGTACTTCTAGTGACCCAAATAAAATGTGTCTCTTGTGGGTTGTTTCCCACTCACATTGTTTTTATTTACAATCCCTGGTGATACAATGTTGATAATGTGTTGGTCTGTCTTTGCAGAAGTGGCAATACTGCACTGAGAGGGGATGGTGGGATTTTACGTGGGGGGGGGGCCCAACTCGATAATTAAATGTAAGGGGGGGGCGGGGGTCGAAAGATTAGTTACAGCTACGTGATAAAAGAATGGCCCCGGGCCCAGAGCTACTAAGCATAAATTGCTGCGACGTATGGTCGTGTGGTAATGGGCTCGACTGTCGACCTGAGCTGAGAGGGGCCCTGGTTCGTCCTCCGGTATGACGGCTAATGGATTATCAGGTCATGGTTACAGTCCCCCGCTATATCTCCCGTAGTGCCTCCATTGTCTCCATTTCCCTATCGACTATGGTGGGGGATGACTGAAGAGCACCTTCAAAAAAAAACCGTCACATCCGAGGTTTATAGGATTTACAAGATTTCATCTCATCATTACAGGGACTTCACACATGCCAACCGCAATAGTCGATACTGGACCTTGAATATATAAGCTGATATCAAACTTTTTATATTTTGATTCCCTTTTGTATGTCTAAAGAAACAAAAAAAAGACTGGATAAGCCACACTGTACTATGACTTGTTTATATCATTGGCTCAATTCTTCTATGATTGTTGGGATATTTGTAAATAAACAAACTGTAATGAAAGAAAAAAAAATGTAACAACTGACAAAGTCAATCGCGTTCTTTAAGCTTAAGGTACATAACTTGTAGCAATGTTCCAACGTTATACCAATGTACAAATGTTCCACCAATGTACAAATGTTCCACCAATGTATAAATGTTCCACCAATGAATGTACAAATTTTCCACCAAAGTACAGATATTCCACCAATGTACAAATGTTTCACCAAAGTTCATATGCTACACCAATGTTCCAAAGTTCGACCAATGTACAAATGTTTCACCAATGTACAAATGTTCCACCAATGTTCCAATGTTCCACCAATGTTCCAATGTACCACCAATGTCCCACCAATGTTCCACCAATGTCCCACCTATGTTCCACCAATGTTCCAATGTTTCACCAATGTTCCACCAATGTTCCAATGTTCCACCCATGTTCCAATGTTCCACCAATGTTCCACACATTCTCATTTCAGATGTCAGTGTTGTTTACATCGGGTATTCCCAGTAGCATCAAGGAGTCTCACATCTCTTCACAGTCGTGTCGTACATTATGTTCATCGGATGTTGCAGACACGGTAATGAAATCAATTTGTTCTTCTTTTTCAACTTGTTAGTTTTGATATCTGGGGGAGTTTCAAGTGGCCTTGAAGGTCGCATTTTGACATGGCACATCCCAGACATAAGGGCCTTATCTTGGAGGCTAGGGGTGTGACGGACATCCTAAAGTCCAAGCCCCGCCTCATCGAGTGAGAATTTCTGTGTAAAATTGACGCCTGGAAGAATGACGTGGGAAGGACGTCACAACACTTTGACGGATTGTTTGTATTGTACATATATGTAAATATATCTATCTATCTATCTATCTATCTATCTATCTATCTATCTATCTATCTATCTATCTATCTATCTATCTATCTATCTATCTATCTATCTATCTATCTATCTATCTATCTATCTATCTATCACACACACATATAGAGAACAGTACATTTATGCTGTGTATTATATTACAGTAAAGGGGGGGGGGTTGTCATCCATGCAATCTAGCAGGGCAGCTTTTCGGTCTATCATATTGTATAATGTACTGCAAACAGCCTCGCTATACCGAATTTTTAGAAACTGGTGTAATGAGGTCATAGAAATGAATTAATCAATGATTCAACTCAATTTACTCACCAAAATGCCACACACACGCGCTCACGCGCTCACGCACACATACACAGACGCACGCACACACTTATTCACACACACACACACGCGCGCAGGCTTACACATACACAGGCACACACATATCCTCGTATAGAGATGAGTCTAGTAATAAGCACTCAACTTCTGTAAGTACACAATTATCACCATTAAAAAACAAAAAAAAAAACACACCTCCATTCAATGTACGCCCTTGATACAGAAACACTTCAGTGTAATAATTTACAACCACTTGCTGTGTAAAAGGTGAACTGTGGCCCTGGTAAATACTGTGGCCAGCGACATATGGGGAACACCTGTGAGATCCCAGGATCTCCCCCCCTCCCTCCCTCCCACTCCCGCACACCCTCTCCACCCCACTCAACATCTGCGGGGTGTCCCAATGTTTACCCCGCCGTATATTTTGTTTACCTCGACTTGTTGTTGTGAAGGGAATGGTGGAGGGGGGGGGAGGGGGTATGCAGTTAACATCCGTCTGTATTTTATATCTATCTGATCACGTGACTTTATTGCAGAAAACCGAAGGATTCCAGGAAATGTGGGGGGGGGGGGGAGTTAAACACTGACACTTGATTTGTTTTTTTATTTAAATGAAGTACAAAACCTGTAAAAAATTTAAATGTTTCGGTCGATATTGGCTGCCAGAAATGGTGGGGGTGGGGTAAGGGGGGTGGAGAAAGGATAAAATATTTACACACCTAAAAAAGGGGGGGAGGGTCTCTCCCCTCCCCACCAGCCAACCCCATCCCAATTTGAGCCAAGCTGACAGCAATCAACGGCAGTTAGGGGAAACTTTATGCAAAGGTGATGACGAAAAAATGGCGTGATTTACTCACACAGGTTACAAAGGCTCCCATCCTGAGATGACCTCACATCTATCTATCTATCTATCTATCTATCTATCTATCTATCTATCTATCTATCTATCTATCTATCTATCTATCTATCTATCTATCTATCTATCTATCTATCTATCTATCTATCTATCTATCTATCTATCTATCTATCTATCTGTCTGTCTGTCTGTCTGTCTGTCTGTCTGTCTATCTTTCTATCTATCTATCTATCTATCTATCTATCTATCTATCTATCTATCTATCTATCTATCTATCTATCTATCTATCTATCTATCTATCTATCTATCTATCTATCTATCTATCTATATATATATATATATATATATATATATATGTGTATATCTTTATATATATATATATATATATATAATCTATTTATCTATCTATATTTATATTATCTATCTATCTATTTATTATCAATCTATCTATATATCTATAATCGATCTAACTATTATCTATCTAACTATCTGTCTTTGAGCATCATGATGTACCTGTACATTGTGTGTAGACACGTCTTCCAACAAATAACACCATTTTTTTTATTTTTACAACGTCATTAAGATAAAGTAACGCAAATTAAAAAAAAAAGAAACACATTCTCCCAAACAAGCTAGTACATTTGACTTAAACCAAAAAAAAAAAAATAAACAAAAATAAACAAACATCACTGTATGTAAAGACATAAACACAAACACACACTCGCTCACACTTAGCTCTAAATTTGTTGTTTCGTGTTCTATATGTGTGTATGCGTGTGTATGTGTGTGTATATGTATGTATGTGTGTGTATGTGTGTTTTGAAAAGGTGTCTATCGGTACCGCCCAGCGCGATGCTGCATTTTGCACACATCTCATGAACACACACAATACAAGTCGTGTGAATAGCACTGTGGCTGTTTTGGGCGGGAATTGTATGTTTTTAAATGGAGGACAGTTTAAAAAAAAAATAATTAAAAAAAAATTATTTTTTTTTCTTGAACAAAACACTTGAACAGTTTCCTGTCTCTCGTACTCGCGCGTAGCGCCATGGGGGTACATATTATTATTATTATTATTTTAATTATTATTATTTGCAATGAGCGCTTTCTTTTAGGTCACATCGACCTTGACCTTCACATTGTCATTCTCCTTGACTATTCACCCACCACTTTTGAAAAAAAAAAACAAAAGTCTTTAGAAATGTCTACATGAAAAGGGTGACGACGATGAAAATGTCCAGACGGCTGTAGAATTGTTGTTGTTTTTTTCCCGCCATATAATAGAACAGTTGTTGTTGTTTTCCCCTCCCCTTACTACCTACCACTTTGCCCTCCCCACCCACCCCCACCCCATCCTCCCCGTTCCCTTCTCCCCCCCTCCTCCCTCTCATTGAATAGTCATATATCAAAGATCAAATGCAGTAAATCAAATATTCATTGCTTTGAAAAATTTCTCTCTCTCCTTCGTATTTTTATTTAAATGAGAGGTTTCTTACTTCTGCTGCAGCAGATGGCGTTCGTGTTTTAACTTTTGGGACCCTCGCCCCGCTCCTGCTCCCCCTCACTTCTGTAGAAAAGAATTTGGAAGCTACTTTTGTGTGTCGTCTGCTAAGGTAGTCCCACATACCCCCCTCCCATGCCCCCCTTCCCACCACCTCCCCGCTGTAATACAAAAAAAAAAAATACTTGTCATTGGTGACCTCTGCAAACACGTTGCCGTCTGCCAGCAGTCGCGTGCCATGCGCAGCGGTTGCAATTTATTATTATTATTATTATTACTTTCTGCACTTCAGCAAGAGGTAGCCGAAAATTTGAACAGAAGGTTTATGTGGTAAGGAGAAGGAAGGTATGGGAGGGTGTAACTGTAATATAGTCTGGACTTTAACTTCCGGGATTACAAAAAAAAAAGATATATATATTAAAAATGGGGTAGGAGTGGGTTGGGGGGGGGGGAGGGTTACGTCAAACGAGTACAATGTAACAAGTTCCCGCCAAAATATTTAAGGGTTTGAATATTGTTTTTTTTTTTAAATTAAATAGAACGACCGCTAACTACATGGACTCGTGGTCATGTCATCAATGGATAGTCCATGCAGGGGGCTGTCTTTGTGCGTGGGGCCCCGATATATTTGTGCCCTGAATATAGAGCTCTCGTATATAGGGGGGCCCAACTCTACCCGACCCTTTACATGATAATGTTTGCATCTGTCGTAGGCAGTGGCGCCGAGAGCCAACACGGGCCCCAGGGCAGGACATCATTGCGGGCCCTTTAATAAACAAAAAGTCGTGAAAAAATTTACATGGTCGGGGCGGCCGGGCCCCCTTACAAATGCGGGCCCCCTGGCAATACCCCCCCGCCCGCCCCCTCTCGGCGTGCCTGGTCGTAGGTGTCCCCAGCCAGTGCTGATAATCTGGACAATTTTTTTTTTATCCAAGTTGTAGATATTTTCATAGAAATCTAGATCAAATAAAAATTGCTGTCAAGTACTGTCACGTAATACTTCTGGATAAATGTAAAAAATGTGATTTAGATTTTAAAAAAAAACCTCACAACAACTGAATAATTTGTTTAATATATAAAAATATCTAGATATTTGTGGACCGCGGACTGGTTTAAAGTGGGTCGACCCAGCTGTTAAAAATTACTTAATACAATTAATTTGATATTTTCTTCCTTTCTTCTTCCTTTAATCTATCTTTTTTTTCTTTCCATGTGGGTCACGAATGAACGCACGGGTTACTTAGTGTCACGTGACACAATCACTTACAAGCTATGTGTCTTTAAATATACCAAACGAAAGTTTATTGTAATACGACTTGAAACCTATATGAACATAGAAAATTTCAAAGAATGCAGAGATACATGACCAGAGCTCTATTTAACTAGAGACAACTATCACTGTTAGGGTACAGAGATACATGACCAGAGATCTACTTAACCAGAGACAACTATCACTTTTAGGGTAAAGAGATACATGAACAGAGATCTACTTAACTAGAGACAACTATCACTGTTAGGGTACAGAGATACATGACCAGAGATCTACTTAACTAGAGACAACTATCACTGTTAGGGTCACTGGCGGCGGAGCAGGGGGGCAGGGGGGCAGCGGCCCCCCTAAAACTTTTAAGGGGTGGCGGCACCCTTCCTTGAATTTCCAGTCTGCCCCCCCCCCCCCATAAAATTTTAACTTTTTTAACTTTGTAATTCATTTTAGTTTATATGTATCATTTTCATTTTCATAATTCATTTGATTTATTTCTTAAATTTAATATTTGAAAGAAATTATAAGTAATTGACATTTTACAGTAATCACATTATTGAGAGTTGTTGTGGCATATTTTAAAACTAGTTGCAAGTACCCGGCTTTGCCCGGGTTTAAAATAACGTTTTCTGTTTATTTAAGAAGCGTAATTTGACGTTTAATTAAGATTTAAAATAAGACGCGTAAAAAAAGGTTTATTTGCATGCAATAAAAGGGTACATTTATCTTAAAGCAATGTGATACACAACATTTTTGGCAGTTCCTCTCTCTCTCCCTCCCCTCCCTCCCTCTTTCCCTCCCTCCCTCCCTCTCTCCCCTCCCTCTCCCTCTTTCCCTCCCTCCCTACCCCCTCTCTCTCCCTCCCTTCCTCCCTCTTTCCCCCCCTCTCTCCTTCTCTCTCTCTCTTAGGCATGACTGTAGCAAAAGATGACAATTCCTATGGATGAAGGAATGGAATGTAATAATGCAGTAAGTAATGTGATATTTGGTTCCCCGTAACGATCATATTTATAGTAAGTTAGCTATGTGGGAGAGAAGCTCGTAAAACCTGAAATCGGGGTAAAAGTTTGCCAATTTTCATGTCTTTGATATACAAAATAATTAATTACAATTAAAGTACCCATTGAGATGGAACGAAACCTGTTTAAGAACATTCCCCATGTAATTTTGTGTACGTGTTCCCAGTGGCGCAACCAGCAAAAAATGCTGGGAGGGGGGGGGGAGGCTCACATATTGAAAAAAGACAGTTTGACAGTTTGACAGTTTGTTTTGTAACTTTATAACGTAAATTATGTATTGATGATTTGCCCCCCCCCCCACCCGGTTTACCAAATTTCACGTTATTTGGTTGTCTGGATCTTGAGTTTTAAGGGAACAGACAGACAGATAGCAAATGCGTTTTATAAGTATAGAGAAGTATTGCCATCTACCGAATGACGGCAAATGTAATTTTTAAAGAAAATACAATTATTTATTATCTTTTCATCAATTACTTTTTGTTTATTGAGTTTCCCGTTTCCAGTTTCATATTCATCATCATTCATGATAATTATGAGTAATTTTCTGATCTATTTTCACTATTAAATTTGTAAACAAACTGACATTACGAATCAGTTGACGACAGAAGTGCTCAATATTCATTTTTATTTTTAGAGCATTTTCGAAAAAAAAATGCTCTATTGTCCCCGTTTTGTCTGTCTGTCTGTCTGTCTGTCTGTCCGTCATCACCCTAGATCTCAACAACCATAAGTCCTAGACCCATGATGTATATATCATTTTGTAGGTCTTGGCCTGCCGAGAAATGACTTTACTCCATTTTGCGATCTGACCTCTGAGGGCCGTAAAAGGGGGCTTATAAAGTACCATTTTTTTCTATATAAGCTATATCAATAAAAGAGCGTCCTATATCTCAGCAACCATAAGTCCTAGACCCATGATGTATATATCATTTTGTACGTCGTGGCCTGCCATGTGTACGTCAAAAGTTCATTTCGCGATAGGACCTCTGAGGGCCGGGCTTCAGGGCTCCTAAGGGGCTTATATATTATATATAGATTAAAAGCTAAACAAAGGGGCGAAATCATTATTTATTTTTGTAACAGTTATTCAACATGACTTACTTCCCTTACTTTTTAAAAAACCCATAATCAATGACAACTTTGCAGCACACCTCAATCAACCAAAAGTCATTTGTTGGGACTTTAATCAAGATTTCAAAGAGCCCAGGGCAGAAATTGAAAATTTCTTCGAAACAAACTTCAACATTCAACTACTTTCACCAAGATTGGCAACAACAATTTATCAAACAACAATTGACGGAGTTTTCAGACGATTAAATAACTACAATTTAGAATGTTTCAATTATGAGTCCTATTTCAGTGACCACAAACCACTTGTAGTTAGATTTGAGAGAAAATATTTTTTTTCAAATATAAAGAAACGTCTTTTTAATATCTTTTTTCAGATATATGCATTACACAATTGAATTTATAAACATTTCCAAAATTGACAAATATTTACTGAAATATAGCATACGTACTGATACATACACGAAAATGCGCTAACACGTCCTGTGTCCAGCATGGAACAGGCTTAAATTGCTTGTTTTTTAATAATATCGATTAAATACTTGCTACAGAATTACTATATTCTATCATTGAATTAAGGGGGTAAAATTTGTCTTTCGGTCATATTTTGTTTTGCCCCTCCTTAAATTTTCAAGGGGGGGGGGGGGCGCCCCCCTTGAATTTCGGCCTGGCCCCCCCCTCCTTAAAATATTTCGTTCCGCCGCCGGTGGTTAGGGTACAGAGATACATGACACAATATCACAATAAGGATACAGCACTACTGTCAGGCTGTTCTGCTACAATAAGAGCCACAATGTTCCCTTAAAATGGAGCCACATTGATATCTGCATGGAGCCACGGATCGGACACACCTATTCTACAAAGCGTGCGTGGTGGATGTTATCATTGTCATCCCTTTTCCATCCCCTCCCCCGGGTCTCATTTAAAACATCAAACAACTGCAGAGCTTTGAACTGTTGATGGACACGTGGGGGGAGGGGGAATAGAGAAAAGGTCAGTAGGTCACTTGACTAACAATTTAAAATGGGACAGTGGGCAGATGGGTCATAATGATACTGTCAGCCACAAGGTCAAGGTGAGGCATGTGTTGGAATGTTAAATGGCCAACAATACAATAATTAGTTCTAGTGGCTCTTTCCACCATCTGTCACCCCGATTCAAATGTTCCATCACATTTCCTTCACCCACTACATACAGTAGACTTTCGACTTTTATATTTAACCTCGCGACAGTCGGGACTAAAGGATTGGGTTTCTATTTTCAAAATGAGGTTTTGTATTAGAAGGGGCATTCGGTATTAATGGTATTATCGGAGCAATATACCTAGGCCTGGCCTCATACCTACGGCATATCATACCTAAGGCCTATATCTACGGCCCATCAAAACCTACGGCCTATCATACCTACGGCCTATACATGCGCCTATCATACCTACCGCCTATCATACCTACGGCCTATACCTACGGCCTATACTTACGGCCTATCATACCTACGACCTATACTTACGCCTATCATACCGACCGCCTAGACCTACGGCCTATCATACCTACGGCCTATCATACCTACGCCTATCATACCTAAGTTGGATGTAGCTGGATGTAAATGATTCATTGTCTACGTTGTTGTTAAGCTACGTCTCTGTATATTGAGCCCTGTGTATATTGAACCCTGTGTATATTGAACCCTGGTGCATTATATACGTTGTTATTAAGCTACCTCTCTATATATTGAACCCTGTGTATATCGAAGCCTGAGTATGAACCCTGTGTATATTGAACCCTGGTGCATTGTTTACGTTGCTGTTAAGCTACGTCTCTGTATATTAAACCCTGTGTATATTGAAATACACGGATAACATTTTTTTTCAGTGTAAGATAATTGTATGCTATGTAAAATAGGTTGTATGCTATGCAAGATTTATGTTTGCTATGTAAAATATATGTTTGTTATAGAGCTGGAAGAGGCGACACCATCAGTAGGGTTACGTGTGAGGGGCAAAAAATGTGGGTGAGAACAGCACATTACTCAATGAAGAGAAGCGTGTGTCTCTAACATAGGTCGAACTGCACCACCATTGCTTGATACCAAGAAAATGGCATGAATTGTAAAGAAGATTCATTCATTCGTAAGTCAGATGTCAGTAAATTAGTAAAGATTCATGCGCCAAAATGGCCAGAGATAATAATATATCTGTTAAAGACGTTTTGGGTGACTCCGAAACATACTTCATACTTTGTTAAAGTCGGCCTGAAAGACATTAAGGAAAAGGTGGAAGTCCGTGATAAAAGTACATCTTGATAAGTAACGAGTTAGGGGTAAAGGCTTTTTCTGTTAGAGGAGGGTGGGTACATTTTTCTTTTACTGCGCAACACTGCCCCACCTCCCCCATCTAGGTCACCCAACACTGCCCACCTCCTCCGTCTAGATCACGCAGCACTCTGTACTTCTGCTGGCGTGAAGTGAAGATGAAGTGCACCAGATTATAAGTAATAGGTCCACAAGTTTTCGGCTGTAGACGGAGACAGCGCCCTCACCCATGGCCCACCCCCTTCCCTTTCCAAATCCCCGTAAAGCGTGTCCCAGAAGAATCAGGTCTGTACATTCTATAAGGCCAGACATTCCTTACCCTCCGCCCCCAAAATAAAAAAAAAAAAACATTATGTTTTTTTTTTTTGAAGTTTCTGTTTTAAGTAAAACTATTAATGTTTTACCTTCTGACAGTTTTCATGGCATTGTGTCATTGTTAATTATTACATAAATTAAAAAATTATTCGAGTACTCAGTACATTAACCTGTAATTTAGTAAGTACACAGTACTAAGTACACTCAACTGCACCCATCAAATTAACCAGTTATCAGTTCAGATAGATAGCACCCTAGTGCTCAGTGCATGACATATTAACCTGTTTACCATATAATGCACTAAATGTTTCGGCTAAACGCAGAACTTTAGACGGGACTCTATTACTTACTTTATTAAACTATACCCAGAACATCAGACACGAATTGGTACATACTATAGTACCCTAGCTCTCAGTACTTTGGTGAACCAGGCCTATTCAATGTACGTACACCAGACAACACCCAGTACGCTAGTAAATCTAAACTCGGCACAGCTCCAACCCCCCTTGCTTTGATTTATTCCTCCCACCTCCAACCCTGCCCCCCCCCCTTACACCTCCCGCTACAATTTCAATGTCACGTGACGTTTCTGGGTCGTCTGTTCAAGTCGCGTGCCCAGAACGCGACACATTTATTTTCCCTCCTTCATTTTTTTTTTAAACCTGGTATTAAACCCACTGCATAACGTCACCTGCTCTCGGGTTATCTTTGGGGGGGGGGGGTAGGGGTTGGTATGGGGGGGGGAACCCAACCTCACCTACTCCCTCTCCTCCCACCCCATCCATTCACCAAGGCCCGCTTCTTACTCCACCCTTGATGATCCCAAACAATCTCATGAATATACAAAAAGTTTAAAAAAAGAAGTATTTCACGGACCGGGTGTGGTGGTGTGGACAATGTACAGCCCATAGAACGCTAGTCAAATTTATAATGCCTCCACCCACCCCCTCCCCCCACACACACACACCACCCCCCTCCTTTCCATCTTTCATCGTCTTTCACAATACAAATAAAAGGGCCCTTGTCTGTCGCCATGACAACGCTTACATTTGATAATAATTCGAAGCTGAGATTCTCCTGGTGCTCACCTGCATCACGCTAACACTCTTGAAAGTCAATTTACACCCCAACCCCCAACCCCCAGCCCTACCTATTTTACCTCCCCCCTCTAAACATCAGGTTTTTGTTTCTTCTATTTGATTAAGGATAAACATTTTTTTTATAGGTGGGAGGAAAGGGGGTCTTTCCCCCCCCCCTCTCCTCCCCCCTCCCAAGGGCCGACCTTGTATCACCACCACCGAGATAGTGGAGGATCAATCATTTAATGTGTGTGTGTGCGTCTGTGTCTGTTTCCAGTCACTTCTAGATCTAACCCATTGTCCCCACCACCACCACCTTCGCCCTGTGTCCCCGCCATTTTTTCTCAAGTGTTACCTGTCGGCAGGTACTTCAACAGATGGGCCACCTGCCCAGTGTCTGTACAAGTTGGTTTGTATTTAGGCACAGTCAAAGGTAATAGTGCACAGTGACTTTATTCAATTGAATTTGGTTCTATTTTGAACTACTTGTGGTGAGGTGTAAAGACAGTCTAATGGTCGGAGGATAACGGGGAGGCGCGGGGGGGGGGGAGAGGGGTAGACAGGGCAAAAAAAAAAACAACAGACATTTGAATGTGTGTGTGTGTGTGTGTGTGTGTGTGCTTCACTCATCTCATATTTTGAGAGTAAAAAAAAATATTTTTCTCATGACCCAGCCCTGGTTAATTCAAGATCCAACTGTAAGTACATCGAACATGTCTCCAGTGAAACAGTTATGTTCTATTCTCTAGGTCGTACATTGAGCATGGTGTTCTCCAGTGAGACAGTCATGTTCTAGTTTCTAGATCGTACATTGAGCATGGTGATCTCCCGTGAGACAGTTATCGTTGTTCATTCAGTTCCCCCCGCCATATAGACTGAATCAGGGATGTGCAAACTATTTGAATCGTAGACCCCGATAGGTTCTCAAATGTAGCAGATGGGATCAGCCAATGGGGTGTTAAGTAGAGTGTTTATATGACACGTCATGAGCCGACGATTCTGACGTTCCTTTGCTGGTGTGATGGGAGGGCAGTGCTGGCCACTCAACAGCCTCCCACGGGCCGGGTACGGGCCAAAGTGTGCCCACCCCTCGGACTTAATGAGGCAACATGCAGGGTCAAAAGTATCTGAAGTCACAGATCAATGATACCAAGCTCAAAGAAATGTACAGCTGCTCCTGGTCATACATGGATCAGGGAAGTTACAGGAAGAGTGCAACCTGAACACAAATAGGGGTCCCCTAACATTGAGAATCCACATGGCACGGGTTCACTCCCCTAAGTATGACTTAGTCATTGGTGTGTGTGTGTGTGTGTGTGTGATCAGAGGGGGTCCTTGTTGAGTGATATTTTACCCAGGTTTGAAATTACCTGGCGGCAGACCTGACTAGACTCATCTTGCCTTAGTTTAATTGAATTAATCTTCGGCTGGTCTCTACAATGTCGCGATTGACCACAATATTGAGCAAGTCATTTGTGGGGGGGGGGGGAGCTTAAAGGTTCAAGTACAGCGGTGACCGCAATGAGGGCAGGCACGTATACCAATGGTCGAGTCAGACGTTATAGTCGCCTGGTGTTGTATAGCTCTGGCAGCTGCAAAACGGTGGGCAGCGGTTCGTATCCAGACGAACAACTGACGTGTTCTATACAAGATGGCTGCTTGACTCTGTCAGAGTTTATAGTTTTGGAGAAATAAACTTTTTACCTTACTTCATATTTCAAACATTTTCACTTCACAAGGAATAACACTAGCAAGGCTCACTTTTATTGAAGTTTGACAAATAGTTTGACAAAGAGTTTGACGAATAGTCTGACAAAGAGTAAGACAAATAGTTTAACAAATAGGAATAACACTAGCAAGGCTCACTTTTATTGAAGTTTGACAAATAGTTTGACAAATGGTTTAACAAATAGTTTGACAAATAGTTTGACAAATAGTCTGACAAAGAGTTTCACAAATAGTTTCACAAATAAAAAAGTTTGACAAATAGTTTGACAAATAGTTTGACTCACTTTCTCAGTACTGCAAGGTCATGCTTTCAACTTTCAATTCCACGCCCCCCCCCGCCCCGTCCCCAGTCTTTTGATGTCAAGTTTAAATTGTCGCCTCCTTTTCAAATGTCCGGAGTGTGTTATTGTTTTGATGTCGCCATGATCTCAAAGTGTGTGACACGTGTACCGGGGATTGCACTGTCCACTACTGGCCAGTGTCACCATCGTTAGAACGTTACCGAATTTCAAAGGTGGGGGGGATAACCGCTGACCGCTCGACGGCCTCAGTCCTCCTTCTCCCCCCCTCCACTCCCCATCTGTCTCCAACAACCGCTAACCACGACAGATGTCGGTCACTGGACATTCCACTGCGACCGTCGCGTTGCTGCCGTCGATGTCCACAGGCGTCCCTACCCACAACCCGCTATCTTCCTTCCTTTCCCCTCCCCACTCCTCCCCACCTCACGTTCCCCCCTATCCCCCTTTATACGCCAACGTTTTAGACTGTCCAACAATTACCTCGTGGTTGTATAAAAAAGGTTTGATGGAATGTATTGACACAAAATATTTCAACGTTGCAGAGATCAACCCAAAACCTGCATTAATATTTTAGCATAGCATGTTATTCTGGTTTAAAAAAAAATAGGTTATACGATTTACTTTGGTAATACTGCTTTCATAATTACTTATAAACTTGATTATCTGTGTGTGTGTGAGTGTGTATAATCTAGGGAGCGACCGATAATCGGATCGGTATCGGACCGATATTGGCACTATCGGTTAATATCGGATGAACCGATTTTTGTAGGGAGCTACCGATAGTCGAACCGATATTGGCACTATGGGTTAACTATCGGACCGGCCGTTTTTTGGCTGCCGATACATTTTTTTTTCACAACAGAGTTGCAGGAAAAAAAAATCCGTAAATAACCCAATTCTATAACCAGATCAGACAAGATTTTAAAAAAAAAAGAAAAAAAAAAAAACCCGTACTCAGAAACTGTCACGTCCACAAAAAATTCATCAGCCATATGACCTTGAAACAATAGGATTAGCATTTTTTAAAATTCTAATGAATGACCTTGAATGATACAATTAGTGAACATCTGTGTATTTTTTTTTTGGGATGGGAAGTTGGGAGGGGGGGAACAAGACTTACGTGTAGGCGAAGTGTCACGAAATATGATAAGGAAGGAGTGAGCTGGGGTTGACATACGTCATTAGCTGTAGCACGAGAAAAACACGTGTTTGGCATTGTTGTTGATTAAAAAAAATATCGGTATCGGTAAAAATGCTGGGGAAAAATATCGATATCGGACTATCGGTAAAAAGGGTAATCGGTCGCTCCCTAGTAAAATCCCTGTTAGGATGAGGTGCTCTCAGATCCTACAAACCAGGGATTGAACGTTTTTTTTATTTTTATGGTGCCTTTCTTTTACCCCCCCACCATCATAGTTGAGAGTGCAGTTTCCAAGTAGGCACCACGAGAGACATAAGTAAGTGAATAGCACAAATACCACCACGATTCCTCAACTACTATCTGGTTTATGCCAAGGGTACCTATACACTTTCATCAAAACATTCCGACACACACCGAGTCTATTAACGAGGATCGAACTCAACACCTTCAAGCCGACAGTCCAGCGCTAACACAAGACGACCACCAGTGGCTATTTCCTTCTGTAGTCCGAGGTATAGACAGGGTTGGACTTGGCACATGTTACCACTGGTCAACGTTTTATTGGTATCACCCACACTATGATTAAGGATGATTAGCTATGATTAAGGATGATTAGCTATGATTAATTGAAAAACAAATATTTCCTTCTGTAGTCTGAGGTATAGACAGGGTTGGACTTGGCACATGTTACCACTGGTCAAGGTTTTTGGTATCACCCACACTATGATTAAGGATGATTAGCTATGATTAAGGATGATTAGCTATGATTAATTGAAAAACAAATATTTTGGTGATGGGAACTAGGATGGTGTGCAAAGGATGAACTGTGATCTCACTAAAGTGAGGTTTGTGAAGCTCTACAATGTTGGATTAAGGAGACTGTAGAGAGACCCGTTGTGGTTTTAAGTGATATACTGAAACCAAAGCTACATCGTTGTTGAATAGTAAGAGAACAATTGCTTAGATTTTAGATATTTGTTTAGTATGTGATTGACATTAAACCATTTCATTTATGCCTTGACTCGTGAAATATAATTACAAATATAATTACAAGACAATTTATTGTAACCTTAGACTATGTTATATTATATATATATATATATATATATATATATATATATATATATATATACACAAAACATACGCATAAATTAATACACACATATACATTTGAATATAAACAAAATAATAACAAATAAACCACCAGAAACTTCCCCCATTGATACATTGTGATCCCCTTGTTTAGTAGTCTCACGATTTACATTTTCATTTTCATGGTTATTTCCCTTAGACTGCTTTTTTTTTGTTGCGTTCCACCCTTTTCAACGAATCGTTGTGTTGATCAATGAATAATGTTTGCTGCGCCCGTATTCAATCCCGTGACGTTCATCACATCGAAATAGCTGTGTACTATTTTAATCTTTGGTTTCTTATACCTTCTTCTGTACCGGTCAGTGTTTTTCCCCAATCTCAAGGCATGATGCGGACACATATTTCTTGTTATAACTTTTAAAAAGTTTCTGTGGGTTGTCTTAAAGAAGGAAAGGACCGGGGGGGGGGAGGGGTGGTTCTGGGAAAGTTGGACATTGATAGATTGTTCTATACATTACGTAATAAGCTTTAAAGTTAACAATAAGTTTAATACTTAGGATTTATGACAATTACCCTCACCCCCACCTCATAGGAATATAAACTAACAACAATTTATCTCGTAATATTCAATTTAACCTAAAAAAAAAAAATTTCTCAAGTTCATTGCATTGATACACGTGACATCATTCATAATACTTTACCCCCACCCCACACCCTGCCCTCATTATTCAGATCTTTGCCACCCCGATCTCACCCCACCCCTCTGCCACAAACACACACACTTTTAAAATCATGGGCTATTTACATCCAGATCCCCACAAATTGTTTCATGACGTTAGCCGACAACAGCTGTGGCCTACCCCCCACTCCCCCATATACACACACCAACAAGAGTATACACCACGCTTTACCCCCTCGCCCCTACCCCTATATATTTTTTATTCTGTAATTGCACAATATTCAATATATATGTGTGTATGGGTAGTAAAAACCTATTTATTTATATTCTTACAATTCGAAGATGCGAGGGAGAATTTTATTACGGAAGGTAACAGCTGTCTGTTGTGGAGGTCCCCGTGTTATCTGCTCCAGGGACTGCGGGAATTCCCGGTTGTAATCTTAAACGACCCGGGTCATCGTAATTCCCCCTTCCCATACATGTCTCTCCTTTACTCTGGTGCTAAGTAGGTCGCTGCTAGTTTACTAAAAGGGAAAAAAAAATGTGGAGACTCCATGATACGCGTCTATTTTTAGACCCTGACGCAACTGCATGTCAAGGTCTGACACTAATTGATGTCCAGGGACATGGTGATTATTGCCCTTGGGACAATTATATGGTCTGTTACTCTATTTGTCTACATTATTTTAATATCTATCTATCTATCTATCTATCTATCTATCTATCTATCTATCTATCTATCTATCTATCTATCTATCTATCTATCTATCTATCTATCTATCTATCTATCTATCTATATATATATATATATATATATATATATATATATATATCTATCTAATCTATCTATCTATCTATCTATCTATCTATCTATCTATCTATCTATCTATCTATCTATCTATCTATCTATCTATCTATCTATCTATCTATCTATCTATCTATCTATCTATCTATCTATCTATATATATATATATATATATATTATCTATTTAATCTATCTATCTATCCGTCTATCCATCTATCTATCACTCTAATCTAATCTATCTATCTAATCTATCTATCTATCTAATCTAATCTATCTATCTATCTATCAATCTCTATATATATATTATCTATCTAATCTATCTATCTATCTATCTATCCATCTATCTATCTAATCTAATCTAATCTAATCTATCTATCTATCTATCTCTATATCTATCTATCTATCTATCAACCTATATATATATATATATATCTAATCTATCTATCTATCTACCCATCTATCTATCACTCTAATCTATCTATCTATCTAATCTATCTATCTATCTAATCTATCTAATCTAATCTAATCTATCTATCTATCTATCAATCTATATATATATATTATCTATCTAATCTATCTATCTATCCACCTATCTATCTAATCTAATGTAATCTATCTATCTAATCTAATATATCTATCTATCTATATAATCTATCTATCTAGTCTATCTATCTACCTACCTATCTATCATCTATTCTATCTATTTGGGATTCCGTATGTATTCTATCTTAAAATCATGTTTCTGTGGAGCCTAGTACAAGATTGGATTTGCTCAACATAGATCCAATAAAACACCATAGCGCAGTGCACACAAACTGAATAAAATTATAATCTCATCGGAGACCTACATCAAGGCAACTTTTTAAAAGTATTTTTACTTGTAATGTTTTGAATTGACCACTCCCTACCCTACCCCCCCCCTCTCATCAATAATTCAACCGTGTCCACAGATGTGTAACGTCGAAACATTCACATATTTTTTTTTCCAGAACAAAAAGTTCACAAGTTATCTCTAAAAACGATCAAATGAAACAGTAAATTGCAACAAAAACTAACAACAAAGAACATCAACATTCGGTTGTTGAATGTGTAATCGATTATTTAGCCAAGCGATGCTCTAGCTCATATCAATGAAACGAATCTACTACGTATTATGTAAAAGAACTAAATGAAAATAGTTGAAGCGTAGAGGATGTAATTTATCTTGTTGGGGGTGGGGGAGGGAGGGTGACCTGAAACCTTCATCTTCTTCGCCCAGTTTGTATTTGTGTCTGACCAGTGAACGATCAATGTCGCCTGAACCCGTTTTATGTCTTTTTTTGTTGTTTTAATCTGGTCAACTGATTTGACCAGGTCAATGATAAGGGTTGGGGGGGGGGGTAACTCTAACAGTAAACATTTGTTTAGATTTAAGAAACACAACAGAAACGTGATCTCATTGACACCGTCATAGTACTTCAAAGTTTGTTCTGCGCGCGGGGCTCCCAACGAACTATTTTAAAGTCCGGCTCTGTATGTAGACCTCAGTTAGAAAAAAAGAGTGTCTAACTGGCCCGAGGGGGGGCTGTTTGCTAGATCGCTGTGGAGAACGTCACAGGATCGAATCCCGGCGACTTATATTGATGCTCCCTCTCCCTCCCTTTGATCCACGTCATCTTCTCCCTTTGGCTCTACAGCCCATTTAGGGCCCTGGCCTGCCATACTACTCTTCTCCACTTTTCCCGATCCGTGGTTCTCTTCCTCCACTCTCTCTCACTCCTATGGCTTTAAGGTCTCTGATCTACCCATGATCAATACAACCTTGTCTATGACCTGAGACTGGACATTGGATCGCTTATTTTTGTACAATTCAATGAAGGCTCATGTTTTCAAAAGTAGACATGATGCTATTTAATCCAGCAGTCAACAACTGTTTGGACCTCGGGTGGGGGTGGGGGGTGGGGTGGCGTTGTCATGAGCGTGTCCCGCTGGGCGTCTCCATTGAGCCCATAATTGATATGCTACACATCTCTGAACTAACCGTATGGCTTTCCAGTTGGGACAACAGAAACACAGAGAGAAAGTGCTATGGGACAACAGAAACACAGGTAGATAGCTGAAAAAGGGCTATGGGTCAACATTCTAATTCCAACCCATGTGTGCGAGGCTTGTAGAGACTTTAGGCCCTGGTAGCCCTGGTAGTCCTGGTAGCCCTGGTAGCACTAGCCCTGGTAGCCCTGGTTGGTAGCCCAGTACCAAACTGGGCATTGCCCGAAAGGCGTCGTCTATTTTGTGAACCTGAGACTTAATTTTGTACGTAAGACGCCGTAAGAAAAAACACAACATAGAGAACCGATGATCTAATTGGTTCAAATCCCAGCATGTTGGATCTGTTTTCTTGAAACAAGAACATTTCTCCATTACACTCGATCCAGAAAATTGCCGATGTGGGGTGAAGATGTGGAGGTGTGTGCTTGTGTGTGTGTGGGGGGGTACATCGTGTCTCACAGCTGCCAATGATGCCACACCATTTACGCACATATTTACATTACGGAAACGCTTCGTTGGTCACAGACCACAGGAGGTCAAAGTGTAATGCAGTCGATGGCAGCAGATGGAGTACGGTGAGGCAGACAACGACGTTCATTGTGCACAGTATATATATATATATATATATATACATATATATATATGTATATATATATATATATATATATATATTCAGGGCCGGATTTAGACTTGGTAAGGCCCTAAGCTAATTGAGATATGGGGCCCTTTATAAGTCCAGATTATTATATGTCAGTGCCAAATGGTTAAGTATTTATCACAATCGCTTACTTGGACAATTATTTACGGGCACCCCAAAAAAAAAAGTGCGGGCTCTAAGCTTTAGCATGTGTAGTTTATACGTAAATCCTGCACTGAAGTTATTTATAGATTTCTGTTTACATTTGTTGAAACGAGCCAATCCAACACTTACCTTTTTTTCAGTTTATTTTCATTTGTAGTAAAAATTTGATATTAAACACGGAAAACCCATACAGTGTGAGCAATCTCAATGTTTCACTGTCAAACCTACAATCTTACAGCAAGAGACAAATAAATTATCAAGACTTTTCCTCAACAGCCGAATGTTACTGCCATCAAAAACATTTCTGGCAAATGCCATTTTTTTTTAATGCAGCAAGCCCTTTTCAACTATTCATTTCTTTTAAATCTGAATCAAGAGTGCCCCGAAATATACTTGTGCCTTTGCCCCACAAATATCTCTGGAAGACTCTGTTTGGATGCCGCCCCCCCCCCCCCCCAAATACATAAGAACGGATATTGAGCCACACATCTATTCAATGAGTCAAATCAGATGTTACATTAACTGTCGACAGATCATGTCAACATTCTGACATCCATACTACCACAGGTCATATGGATCAACAATCATGGCGCATGTTTAAAAAATAAAAATAAAAATCAAACCTGCAATTACGTCAAAACAAAACAGTTTTTTATTTTTTCAAATCTGGACAGCAGAAGTAAAGACGCCATTATGGCTATTTTAATCTTGCACTCGCTCTCTTTCTGCTAACGACTGGCCGCGACAACGATTGGTTGGGATTTTTTTTTAGTCCTCTTTCCTCCATTTGTAGTTGGCAAGTCCTTGACACGGAAGCGACGCGAGCGTGGAAATATCGGACAAACAGAACATGACGTCATGTGCTTAAAATAGATCTGATGAGCTTCAGCTCACCAATGGGAAAGCCCGTGTGACGTAAAGAAAAGTTACTGAAAATAATCAAGGTTGTCAGCTGACCTAGAAAACATCAACATTGTGGATAGTTGATGTGGGGATTGTGGACTCCAGGGGGGGGGGGGAAAGCTTTAATTAAAACGCAAAAAAAAATTGTTGGGGTGGGAGTTGCTGGTAAGGGAAAGGGGGGGGGGATGTTGAATGGTCTGATTGGGTAACCATACAAATTTGAGAAGTGGACTTGCTGATGTGACATAAACTAACATCGTGATGTCAGAAATGTCATCTGTTGTCATATGCATCAGCTACTGCAGAAATAGATGAAAAAATAAATGAGTTTTCATTTGCGTACGATACTGTGTTTGTGAAAGCTCGTTATAAATATTATTTTTATGCATGTTATTCGTTTGTTTTTTTAATTCCTCAATAGACTGGACTGAAATAGACCTTTAATATGAAATAGACTGGACTGAAATAGACCTTTGCTATAGATCAAAAAGTGGAACATATTTTGTTTACATTGATGTGTATGGTTGTATAGATGGTCACATGTTATCAGTAGCAGTTATGTATCCTATTACGTTGAGCTTGGTGTTTGTGGGATTTGAAGGGGAACATTTCAGGGATGTGCACCGTTTGGAAAGGGGAACTTGGGAACCATGAAGGGGAACATTTCAGGGCGTGCACCGTTTGGAAAGGGGAACTTGGGAACCATGAAGGGGAACATTTCAGGGCCTGCACCGTTTGGAAAGGAGAACTTAGGAACAAATATTGATCGGACCATCATTAGAGTATCGATTTTATTTCCCTTTGTCTTTGAAATATAATTAAATTAAAATAGAAGTAATTCAGAAGCCGCATTAGTAAAATGTGTTTTATTTGGATGTTTGAAGAGAAATTATGGTTTTTTATTTACATAAAGCAATGATCAATGTGGGCTTATGAGCAGTAGAAGTTAAGAGCAGTAAAGGATATGAGCAGTAGAAGTTAAGAGCAGTGAAAGATATGAGCAGTAGAAGTTAAGAGCAACAAAGGATATGAGCAGTAGAAGTTAAGAGCAGCAAAGGATATGAGCAGTAGAAGTTAAGAGCAGTAAAAGATATGAGCAGTAGAAGTTAAGAGCAGCAAAGGATATGAGCAGTAGAAGTTAAGAGCAGTGAAAGATATGAGCAGTAGAAGTTAAGAGCAGTAAAAGATATGAGCAGTAGAAGTTAAGAGCAGTGAAATATATGACCAGTAGAAGTTAAGAGCAGTAAAATACATGAGCAGTAGAAGTTAAGAGCAGTAAAGGATATGAGCAGATGGTGACTTGGGAAGATGTATGCTCAGTGCTGAGACGAAATGTTTGTTACAGTTTCTACACAGATAACACGTTAGCGTAAAGATGTATAGAACAATTGAACAGAAATGAAGAACAAAATGTAGACACAGAACATAAGACATTGTTAAACTACTGTAACAGATAAAGAAAGTTGAGACAGACACAGTAATTGAATGCTGGGAGAAACAAAATAAATGCTGAAGATGGTTAAAGACCCTGGGGCGGGGGGGGGGAGGGGAGAGTCAGCCTAGTGAGGATTTAACAATGTGGGTGGGGGGTGGGTTAGGGGGATGGCATGTGTGAGTGTCAGGCCAATACAGGGGGTCGGGAAAAGGGGGAGGAAGTGGTGTCAGGATCACGACCGTCAAAACACTGGGGCATGAGGTTTGTATTAGTCAGTAAAAGGTGAGTAGATGGGAGTCCCGGGGTGGGGGGAGAGAGGCAGGAAGGGAGGGTGGGTGTAGTAGGTTGATGGAGAGAGAGAGAGAGAGTCTAACTGCAGTAAAACTGAGTCGTGTGTTTATGTTGTTGATGTATGTGAAGTTCGGAGCCTGGATTCTTGTAGACAGGTGGCGCCCTGTTGCCGGGTTAGAGCACAGGAGACGTCAGTTTTTGTTTCTCTTTTTGTGGTTAATTCAACATTGACCATTGGTCTTCATCACTGAACATTACTGTATTCATCAATATTCATCACTGACTATTACTGACTTCATCATTGACCTAAACTGTCTTCATGACTGACCATTACTGTATTCATCACTGACATTTCCTGTGTTCATCACTGACCATTATTGTCTTCATCACTGACCATTACTGCCGTTTGATATTCAAACAATATCCAAACACAATATACAACAAAAAAAATATAAAAGCAATGCAACGTAAGCATAACATGCATTCAGTGGCGTCGCTAACAACTTCCGGAAGGGGTTTCCCCTGGTTACGGTGTACCTTTGTGTGCGGACACTCAATACAACGGAACGCACCAATATTTCCTCTGGTAGGCCTATATATATATAGAGGCGGACTTAGGTCGTATGGGGGCCCCAGGCGCAGAAAAAAAATATATTAGGCCCCTTAAAAAAGATCTACATAAGAAGGATTATAATTTGGACTCTGTGTGGGGGGGGCTATTAGAAGTCGGGGCCCCGGGACTGAAAACCGTCAATATCTATGGACTGATACCTTTGTGCGCAGCCAAGATAAGTTACCGCACACAGCTTTAGGAAAAGTAGAAGGGAAATAACTTCTGGAAGCTTCGACAAAGTATTTGACGGGGGCTCTACAAAAACTGTAACTCATCGGGTAACGGGCACTTAAAGTTTTCCCCATTCCCTCCGGCAGCGCGAGCTCCATGATGACGTGAAAGGGTGAGGGGGGGATACTCTTACCCAGACACATTGATTTTTCATTTCCTGCTTGAGCTGCGCGCGCGAGCGCACACACACACACACACACACACATATATATATATATACATATATATATATATATATATATATTAATACTGCTCTCATTGATCTGTTAACTGTTTACGTATTTTTATTTAAGGATGAAAACTTTACCAAACAGCCCATACAAATTGATTATATCTCACACAGGAAAATTTTTATTTTTTCGGGGGGAGTTTCAGGTAACATGGTGTGGGGGTCATAGTTCAAATCTCAATATTTATATATTTTAATATGACAGGAAGATGAAAAAAAAACAATTAATCGCAAAGATCAGTTTTGTGTGACGGGGCCTCACCAAGTTACGTAACAAAATGATATGCACAGGCCGTGGTGAAAGATGGCTTAGTTTTTGTTTTTGTTTTTTTAAACATTTTGAACGTTTCATGTAACATATGTTACGGCGTATTATGTTGATACATGCGCACAAATATTACATTAAATTGAAATAAATATTTAATCGTCATATTTTGTTCTCATTTAATGGCAAACTGTTTTTTTTTGTTTTGCTTTTCCTTCTGCTATAAATGAAGTGCTCGTCCAATACTGTGTGAATAATCTGAACAAAGTGAAGTTTAAACTACACAATTTTGATGTATAATATAAACAAAATTGGTGTATAATCCTAATTCGTATAAAACCTATGTTAAATTTGGCGTTCAGTCAATATCAAAGATGAATTACAGTCGATTCCGCTTAATTGGGACACATCGGGACCGAGGCTTTTTGTCCCGATTAAGCGACTGTCTCTATTAAACATACAAATTTACTATTTGCTTCTTGGTTTGGTTTCTTTGAGATTTGTCCCAAATAAGTGGCTGTCCCAATTAAACGGTGTCCCAAAAAAGCGGAATCCTCTGTATTATCAAAGCTGGTCATAATGTGAACCAGTAAGTAATACACTGTATTTATTGTGTTGAGTCCAGGTCCAATTGAATATCTTTCCTCATCACATTTTTTCAAAATATTTTGTTAAATTGACTAAAGTTGATGTAATTCTTTTTCTGTATAAACAAAGGGATGGTACTCTCATAGCTTTAATGCGTGGTTACCTTTGTACTACAATCTACACATCCTTTGACTTTAACACTAAAATTAAAAAAAAGATTAACATAATGGACCATCTTTTATATCTTCATGAGTAACTCTCAAATTTAACAAAAGTACCCTTTCACTGTTAACTAAGACACACCAACAATGTTCCAGCCTCTCACTGCTGGTTTGATTCGTTGTTCTGTGTTTAGCTGTCGTCTACATTACCCTTTAACCAGCGATTCCAAACTTTTTAAAGCTCATTAAACTCTTTTTAAAATTAGGCTTAAATTGAATGCTTCCTAGTAAACAATGTTTAGGAGTAGCGCTGTTTATTGATATTTTCCTATAACAAAGGTGGGCAAACATTTCGTACCGCGGGTGAAATTGGTTTCTTAAATTTGTCAGAAAGGCCAGACCTGCAAACGTCATTAATGAGAAACTCAGCGGGGAGGAGAATAGCGCGGGCCTTTTGAAACAGAACGGACATACTTTGCCCGCGGGCCTTAATTTGCACATGTCAGACCTATAATGTCCACGGCACTCACTGTAAAAAGTAGACACCAACTGTTTACTGTTATGCGTTATTTCGTTTGGGAACCGTTGTACTCTAGGATATTACAACCATGGGATACATTGTCGGTAGCCCAGGGTTTTATCTTGTTAACTGTCGAGATCGTTGCCTACCAGAAGACAAGGAACTTACCACCACTTCTGTCTCGATTATCTCAGTATGTCTCATGATTATCTCAGTATGTCTCGTTTATCTCAGTATGTCTCATGATTATCTCAATATGTCTCGATTACCTCAGTATGTCTCGATTATCCCAGTGTGTCTCATGACTATCTCAGTATGTCTCATGATTATCTCACTATGTCTTATGATTATCTCAGTATATCTCATGATTATCTCACTATGTCTCATGATCATCTCAGTATGTCTCACGATTATCTCAGTATGTCTCATGATTATCTCAGTATGTCTCACGATTATCTCAGTACGCATCTTACTGCTAGATAACACCTGCTATATACGTCAACCTAACCAATGTATATTATAATATAAAGAAAATGTGCATAATTCGTACTAGTGTTGCTAATCAATCAATAAAAACAATTAATATCAATTAAAAAAACACAAACAAGAAATGTTAACTTCAGTAGAAAGTTGGCAGAAACAAATCATTTGTAAATATGTCAATATATTACGACACTTCGAATTAGCCTTCTATAATAAATCTAATATATATATATATATAAACATGTAGGCTATATATATATATATATATATATATATATATATATATATATACTCAGTTGGATTATACATTTTTCTGGGTTTTGTATAACTATAAAGCTATTACAAACTAATCCTATTGAACATAATTTGTTTTTGTTTGTCTCTTTATTTCTCTTTTTTCATTTTTTTTCTTTTTTTTTAGCTTTTAAAACTAATAAATTCAAACTTCTTTCACAAACACACAAACTAACACGCACAACCACAACCCAACACAGCTGCTGGCAGTTTAAACCCCCCCCCTCCCCACCCCACCCCACCCCTTTACCCATCCCCTCACGAACCATTTAGTACTAAAAAAAATTTTCCCCTGTGTGTACTTTTCTTTGGTTCAACCTGAATGTTTGGCAAGATATTCTGTGGGTGGGGTGGGGGGGGGGGCAGGGGGGTAGAATCTGAGTCGTCCCGGTGACCCAGACTGCTCACCTATAGAGGCGTGGGAAACCATCAGCTACCTTCTACCCTTTAACTCGCAGCGTTCACAGGTCTATGGCATACCTCCTGCACTCTATACAGGCTTTGCCCTTCACGTCTTTCATTTTTTATCTTCTCTCTCTCTCTCTCACTCTCTCTCTCTCTCTCTCACTCTCTCACTCTCTCTCTCTCTCTCTCTCTCTCTCTCTCTCTCTCTCTCTTCCCCTCATTCTAACAGCATAAACACTTCGGTATGGCAGCGGTCCTCAATCAATGGTTGATTTGTGGTGTGTCGCCGAAAACTTTACTTTATGGGGAATATGTGCTATTAATTTTAACTTTTGTTGTTTTTTCTTTGAAATATTTTTTTTTTATTATTATTTTTGAAACAATCAACACGTTTCTTAGCGGGTCCCAGATGGTAAGAGTTGTAGAAACATTGTTGTAGAGATTATAGGCGGTGGATGATTGTACTCAGATGGGTAGTACGCAGAAGTAGATGATTGAACACAGAAGTAGATGATTGTACACAAAGCTAGAGGATTGCACACAGTGGTATATGATTGCACACAGAGAGGTAGATGGTTGTACACAGAGAGAGGTAGATGATTGCACACAGTGAGGTACATGATTGCACACAGAGAGGTACATGATTGCAAACAGAGAGGTAGCTGATTGCACACAAAGAGGTACATGATTTCACACAGACAGGCAGATGATTGCACACAGAGAGGTAGATGATTGTACACAGAGAGGTACATGATTGCACACAGAGAGGTAGATGATTGCACACAGAGAGGTAGATGATTGCACACAGAGAGGTAGATGATTGTACACAGAGAGATACATGATTGCACACAGAGAGGTAGATGATTGTACACTATAGCTGGTGTCACCCGGTGCGGCCCGCAACCCCGCACCCCCTAGCGAAGCCACTGAATCCAGACTTGGTGCAAAAAATTAAATATTACTTGTGTCATTATCATAGGCGATAATTTAACAAAACCTTTATACATTATTTTAACAAGTTTATGGCTTTCAACAACGTTCCTTGTCAAAATGTCAACTTATATATTTGTAGGTATGCACAGGGGCGCCGAGAGACAACAAGGGCCCCACGGCAGGACATTATTGCGGGCCCCTTAATAAACAATGAGTCGTGAAAAAATTGACATGGTCGGGGCGGCCGGGCTTCCTTACAGATGCGGGCCCCCTGGCAATGACCCCCCTGACCCCCTTTTGGCGTGCCTGGGTATGCACATGCCTGAACTTTCTCCACATACAAACATACAGATTTAGCGTATTAAAGACTGGTTTGTAGATGTTAATTAGGGAAAGAATAATTTTTTGATAATAGATATCACATTTAATATTGTGGGATGGAGGGCCGAGTGATGTAAATACTCGACTGTCGACCTGTGAGTCTTAGGTTCGATACTCGGTAAGAACTTTAGAATTTTTGCAGGTAATATTTGGTGCAAAGTCGTCCCACAAGTCCACTCGGCTTTAAATGGGTACCTGACTTAATTTGGGGAAGTGTTAACCACACAACCCCTTTATATGCCGAGGTTATAGACACAGATGAATTCTACACTTCATCTGCCCCGATGGCCCTTGAGGGCTAAGGAAACTTTACTTTTTTTTTTACCACATTCAATCAACCAATCAATAAGTCATTCTGTCTATATTGATATATTAGTCTCTTAGTCATTTTGTCGGCTTCCCTGTCTGTCTGCCTAAATAAATGTGTATGCACGTGTCTGTGTGGTTGTGTGCATGCGAGAGAAGTTGCATGTGTTCTTGTTAAAAGATAAAACAGAATCTGTGACCAAAAAAAAGAGATCTAATTATAGCCAATGAACTTTGCAGTACACCCTCAAGCTAAGTAGAAAACTAAAAAAAAAAATATCCTGCACACATGTATGTCTCTTTAAATATCTATAACATATGACGTTCAGACGTGGCAATGACGTCATACCGGTCTGCTCAATGTTTAGAGATTAAAAAAAAAAAAGCAACTGATACATACTCTTGAACCCTAAAACTCTTGTCCAAAATAAACACACCTACACTTGTACAAACTAACATATCTACAGTTAACTATTTCAGAAAAAATATATCTCTATAAAACCAATATGTTATGTTAGCGTGCATTTTTATGTTGGATATTAAAACAACCGCTGTTATCGAGCAAAAACCAAAAGAGAAAAAAAAAACATAGAATGCATACATGAACAAAAATTGCTGACATTCACGCTAAAAAATGGACGTTAATAGTCAAATACTGTACTAAGAATTTTTCCAGAAATAATAAAATGAAAGGTGACCTACCGAGTGAAAGAATACCACAATTTCGGGAATTTTTCATTTTATCAAAACCCACAAATAAATACAAATAAATGTTATGACTATATCAGAATACCGTTTTACAACAGGCCTGTTCTAATAGCTGTTTGACATTTATACTTTACCTGGGAAATATTAGGTATCAAGGTCACACCGCAGGTGGGTAAAGCTAATCTTTATTTTATTCGCAAAGACACTAATTTTAATTGCTGCGTTAGATTTTACTTTATTATGTTTTAAAGGTAAATTGAAAAAGTCGGTGGATTGGATTTTGTGGACTATCCTTTAAAATGAGCCAAACAATGGTCTATAGATAGACAACCTGACGCCAGGTACATATAGGAATAGGTAGGGCAAAATTATTCGAGTGGGTACTAAACTTCATCAAAGTCGTAACTATGTTGGTTCAGAAAAAAAAACCGTAAAAACAAAATCTAACGTGAATTATTCCTGTACTGGTCTGACCTTTGTCTAACTGCCAATAGAAAAATAAAAATATATATTATAATGCTAAATTTAGCACAGTTTGACCTGTTCGTATCTCTTAGGGAAAAAACTGTACTATCTAGGTCATTGCTAATTGGATTTGACTTTTGAATATAAATATCACATGTAAAGATTTCCTTTTAGAGTTAATGAGAACAATCTGGGAATAAAGCAGAGTTATCCTGCTTGTTTCAAAAGTCGCGGCATAATTGGAGAATGGATGGCGGGAATACTGTCCAGTAAAACTTTAACTAAAGCATGCACCCATTTTAAGTAAGTCAACTTGAGGGACTTCCCAAACGCTGATTATAGACGTGAAATATTTATACTAATTCATAGGTCATCGTCAAATCTACATCTATCCTGTTGACAATATTCTGTTGTGCACTCGTGACATCTTCACCGCTCTCAATGTTGCTCCAGAGTTCCAGTAGCGTCGTTGAGATTCGAACTCACGCAATCGGCCATAAAAATCAAGCCGACCGACACAAAGCCATTAGGCCAACCGTATAATTATGCATACACGTCTAAGACCAATTTCAGACTTTTGTTTAGTAAAGGGGAAATACGACACCAACAAAAGAGGGCGTCACCGTGTTTACAAAACTAAAAAAATACACTTTAACTAATAAACATTCTAACCTTATGAAAGTAATATATTTTCATGAAACAAAACTCGTATAATGTGAGTAAAGAAGCAGACGACAAACAATGATGGGAGTTGGAATCAGGGTGCAACCGCAGACCTGTTGACGCCTTGAGATTCTATTACGCCCACCCCCCTCCCCCAACTACATTCTCACCCATTTTAAAAAATTAAATAGAGGAGAGGGGCAGGGGGTAAAAAAAAATCGCGTCATAAGAATCAATTAAAACTGTAACACAAGAGAAAAGATTCGGTCCAGCGATTCTCAATAACTAAATAGTTTTTTTTTTCTCTATTTTACTTAGAATGAAAATGGGGCGGCGCCCTCTGAAAGGGACCACTGAAAGAAAAGGGGAGGGGGGGAGAATTGGTAAAAATACTGCAGCAGAAGAGCCAATTGAAAGTTCATTCTAGTGAAACTGATACGTGTTATGTGTCCAACTATGTAATCACATAGCGTTAGAGATAAAACGGGTTGTTTCTTTTTAAACTTTTTTTAAAATTTCAACACTTCTGTCATTATTTTATTTTTTCAATTTCCTGTAGGGCTTTCTTAGTAATTTGACCTTGATTTCAATAAGACACATTTTCTCTCCAATCTGTAAACCAAGACAACCTATTTCCTTGAGAATAATGAGTTCTTACCTTGCGTGACCTGATTTCTAAATTTTCCCACCTGAGGTCGGCCCAGAAAACTCTGGTGCCCCAGACTTGTGCTTCCTACTTTCACCCCCTCCCCCTCTCTCTTTCTTTTATCTCCTTTTAGCACTTTCTAGCAACCCCTCCCTCCTTCACATCTTATTAACACACACACACACCAACTCACCTTGGTTATCATTTGAGTTTTTCTTTTCCTCTTTTTTCAGTTTCAGACTCCAATGTGGATGGAAACCAGCAACAGACACAAAAACTTTACCTAGCGCCACCAGCCATTCTCAAACCATGAAACCACTCAACTGCCCCCCTTATCCAACACCACATCCCCGCCTACCTCCCCTCCCCCCCCCTTTAACAGTCAGAAAACACGACCCAGGTGCTAGACAGAAAACTACAAACTACCTGTTGCTCTAGAAGACACAACCCACTCACACCTGAAGTACGGACAGGTAAAAACAAGATGGCGTTTAGACAGGTAAAAAAAATATTACACACACACACACACACACACACACATACAAACGGAGTCTGAAAATTCTGCTCTCATAGCAAAAAATAGAAAATGAGCCATAGAAAAGTGAGTCTGTAGGGGTGAAGGGCGGGAGTTGGAAAAGTAAACAATCTGTATGAGATAACATTATTTGTGTATGAAATAACATTATTTGTGTATGAGATAACATTATTTGTGTATGAGATAACATTATTTGTGTATTAGATAACATTATTTGTGTATTAGATAACATTATTTGTGTATTAGATAACATTATTTGTGTATGAGATAACATTATTTGTGTATGAGATAACATTATTTGTGTATGAGATAACATTATGTGTGTATGAGATAACATTATTTGTGTATTAGATAACATTATTTGTGTATGAGATAACATTATTTGTGTATTAGATAACATTATTTGTGTATGAGATAACATTATTTGTGTATGAGATAACATTATTTGTGTATGAGATAACATTATTTGTGTATGAGATAACATTATTTGTGTATGAGATAACATTATTTGATTGTTATTGTCTTGGTGTGTTATTTTTTTTTAAACCCAGACAATTTAACGTTTGAACTTTAAACAGGAAGAACAATATTTTGTATTTTACCACAACAACAACAATCAAATCAACACGATGTTTAAACATAATGTTAACGTACTGTTAACGTTATTAATGTTAAGCCATCCTTCTACCTCTAGTCGTGGAAATATATTGTTGTATGGTCCTAGCCGCTATGTCACAACTTCAAACCAAAGACTGGCTCGGGTTGTTAAAACAACGACTGTCAGTTGAGTGCCAAAGACTTTATGACGTATGATTTGCACTTTACTATTATTAGATGACTAATACCCAAGCTGCTCCTAAAATCAAATTTGTTCGCAAGTACAAAAAGGTTAACTCCCCTGGCATTTTTCAAGGTTATTTTTTGTTTTATTTTCTGCACTCTTGTATTTTTTACTTTAAGAACTTAGTATGATAGTTTACTATCATGTACTTAATATTGATAGTAAACTGTCATGTACTTAATATTGACAGTAAACTATCAGGTACTTAGTATTGACAGTAAACTATCCGGTACTTAGTATTGACAGTAAACTATCCGGTACTTAGTATTGACAGTAAACTATCCGGTACTTAGTATTGACAGTAAACTATCCGGTACTTAGTATTGACTAGTAAACTATCAAGTAAGTTTAGTCAGAAAAAATTCTTGCAATAGTCTCTCACGTTAGGCAACAACTTGCACGGCTATTGACAAGTCATATATAGGTCAGAGTAGTGCCGAACCTAGGGATTTGGTGGCCCAGGGGACTTTGCCTGTTTGGGGGCCCCTGCAATTTAACATTCATCACCATGACATAAGATAATGTTCTTAATATTTAATGTAAACAAATAATTTTGGGGCCCCTCTCAAGCTGGGGCCTGGGGGGATTTTTCGAATTTGGACCTCCCCTTCTCCCTCACCCTATGTACGCCTCTGGGTCAGAGGAGAGAGGGATGCAGCCGGAATATTGCTTCGGGGCGAAAAAGTGTCCTTTGTATTGTACTTGACCGACTATGATTTCATTTTTAGAAATATTCATGGTATGATACTTATCGGAAATATTCATGGTATGATACTTATCTGAAATATTTCTATGTAATCTACGATTTTTTTTAAATGTATGTAAACAACTTAAAATGCATACGTGCATACATATTAGTTGGGTTAGGGCCACGGGGCCCACAAAGCCTTCTTTGAACAGTGGGCTGGACATTCTTCCAGCGACCCTGGTAAAATTCGTCGTTTTGGCAGAACGTGGATTTCAACTCAACCAGGTGTGTTCAAATAACGCCCCGGGCGTGTTAACGTATATATATATATAATCGCTCACGTGAAGTTGAATAATGTGCAGTTCCTGTCTACGTGAGAATGCACACACATACACTTACTCACACATACTCTCTCTCGCACACACACAGATACACTCACATACATAAATTCAGACACTCACATACGGACATCCAAGGAGACGATCAGTTGTTTTTTCCCCCTTGCTCTTCTGCCTGGATAGAACCAGCTGCAGAACTGTGTAAGACAAGATTTCAGATCAAAAGTAGCTGATGTTAGACAGACAAAACAAAACAGATTTCTTTTTTCTTGTTAAGAGTTCAACTAAACTAAATTTGAAAGTATATTTTAAAAATACAACCCTATATATATATATATATATATATATATATATATATATATATATATATATATATATAATATCATTCTTTGCTTAAAGAGAATTTTTTTTTTAATTAATGATTATTTTAATAATTTTTTTTATTTCCTAAGTGAGCAAAGGTATTAGACTTATTGAAAATTGGCAAAGTTTTTAAATGTATAAATATTAACACAATTCTACATCATTCATTCATTCATTTTTCTGTTATTGTTTTGAATGAAAAGAATTTCAAATGTATTTCTATAAGTAATGAAAATTTTAATACAAGTTTGCACCTTTTGTTTCCATAATTTAAAAAAAAAAATTAAGGGTAATTTAAAAAAAAAAATTAAAATTGTAAAGATGAAAAAAAATTGGATTGTAAAGATGTAGTCAGAGTGTACAATTGTGGTCGTTATTCAGATTACAGATTAAGAGATTAATTAATATTTTGGCCTGAAATGATTCTATAACTTTTATCTTCGTTGTTTAGGTTGAGTTGAAAATTAATTAAAACAATGGAGATATGAAACATAGGTAAAATACTAGACTTAATTACAATGGCATATTCTAATAAAATGAAACATTTCTTGAAACTGAAATATACATTGAAGAAAACAGTAATTTTAATTTTTTTTTCTTTACATAATTGTGATCAAAACGTGCAATAATAGGTACACCAAGCATACTGAGGTAGTAATAGAAACAAAACATTATCCGTCATTAATTTATTCAAAGGTTTCGAACCCACGACATTCTAGTCAACAGGCGTCTTCTCTGTAAACGACTATACAACCCCTCTCCCACCCCCTTCCTTCCAATATTTTAGGTTCTGATATAAAGACAATGAAATTCATTTGCACGGAGGTGAACATTGCGCAAATAGGAAAAAATGAGCTCCCTCCAATCAAAGCTGTCATTACGGTTTTTGGTGGCGCTAGGCATAGGCGTAATGGGGGGGGGCTAAATAAGGGCGCACTTTTGTGAGGTGGGGGGGGTGATTCTAGGCAAAGCTATTTTGTACGCACCAAGCAAGAGTAAACTTAAAAGCCCCAGGTGAAAGGACGTCACTTGACACCTCTCCAGCTGTTTATGATCTCATCCCCTGGGGCCCATTAATTTCTTAGATAACCCTTCCTTGCGGCGGGCAGAATAATCAATGTGCCCCGTGGGAGTGGTGTCTAGGTAGCCGCCCGATTTCCCTATACAGAACTGATCTGCCCCCAAGAACTAGGTTCGTTAAATAATTAAATGATGGAATGGTGTCATTCGGCTTTAAGTGAAAACGTTTTAAAAAAACCTGAAACTAGCAAATAAAAATAAAAAGGAAAACCCCAACATATTGATATTTGTTAAATACGTGTCTTTGTCGATCCATTCAGAGAACAGATTCATTGTCTTTAGTAGACTTAACGACTCATGCATCCACACAGGAGTGAATCGAGTGAGTTGTTCACACAGGTGTGAATCAATTTCCTTATGGAGTTGAGTACTGAACCACAGGATGTGTGACTCAGCGCAAATGGTAACTGTAAAAAAACAAAACAACCAATAACATGGTAACTAATGACTTAAGAATGGATCAGTTCAGTGGGTCAGTAGGGCAGCAAGGTCACCGTGAGCTAAGAGAAAAAGTGATTTATTATTATTATTATTGTTTAGGAAAGTAAAGGTTTAACTCTGTGGGCCCGAATGACAGGGCTGAAGAGATTGCACTACAAATAAGCAACAACCTTAAGTCAGTGACATTTGTGTCATTTACAAGCGCACCTGGTGTTAGGGTGGTCGGATACATGGCAGTGTATGAATGCACCTGGTATTAGGTCGGTCGGATACATGGCAGTGTATGAATGCACCTGGTATTAGGGTGGTCGGATACATGGCAGTGTATGAATGCACCTGGTGTTAGGGTGGTCGGATACATGGCAGTGTATGAACGCACCTGGTATTAGGGTGGTCGGATACATGGCAGTGTATGAATGCACCTGGTCGGTCGGATACATGGCAGTATATGAATGCACCTGGTATTAGGGTGGTCGGATACATGGCATTGTATGAATGCACCTGGTGTTAACAGCACATTACAGGTGTCGGTCGTAATAGTGCAGATCTATGTTCTATACAGCAATGTTCATCATGCAGCATGTGTTTCATACAACATGAGTTTCGTTCATTATGGGTGTCAAACAGCTTGAGTGTCTTACGTCATGAGTGGCTTATGTCTTATGTCATGAATATCTTACGTCGTGAATGTCTTACGTAATGAGTGTCTTACGTCATGAGTGTCATATTCACAACGTTTATCACCCAGCAATGTTCCGACTCTAAGCAGAGTAAGTCCAGCGTCAATATATATCAAACAGTAACATGTATGAAACAGCAATGTGTGTCGAACAGCAACGTGTATCAAACAGCAACATGCATCAAACAGCAATGTTTAACAAACAGCAACGTGTATGAAACAGCAACATGTATCAAACAGCAATGTTTAACAAACAGCAACATGTATCCAACAGCAACATGTATCAAACTGCAACGTTTAACAAACAGCAATGTTTAAAAAACAGCAACGTGTATCAAACAGCAATGTTTAACCAACATCAACATTTATCAAACAGCGATGTGTATCAAACAGCAACGAATAAATATTTATCAAATGATTAAGTTCGATTAAAGAGTAACAAACTGGAATCACCCCCCACCCCTCCCCCCGCCCCGTCCTGGATGCCTCACTCTAACCACCGGATGATTCATCTGGTCAGTCATACTGCCAGCGACGTAATTGAACTGTGCGTCTTAAATTAGTGTACCTCGATGATGACTCGCTGGTGGTGGTGGTGAGGTGTTTGTGACACCAATACACTAAATTCCAGTCAGAGCCTCAATCCCCCCTCAAAATTGCTACATTTTATTCATGCGTTTATTGACAGATGGTTTGAGTCATAACATAGAAATGACGCATATAATAATAGTATGATAAGTTCAACGTATATCCCGTGCATTGTTCTGTGTAACTATCGATCAGTCAGTAGATCATCTGTAAGTCTTTCCGTTTGACCGTCAGTCTGTCCGTCTGTCTATTAGATTGTCATCCTGTGCTAAATTTTGAATTGGCGGTCTGTCTGCCACGTCTTTCTGTGTGACTGTCTGTCAGTCCATCTGTCTGTCATCCAGCCAGTCTGTTTTTGCAAATATTTAATGACTAATGTAAATGAAATCATACATTAGGTTAAACTGAATTAAATTATTCACCATGATATATTAAACATTTAATATCTTTAAGAAATTGTTGGGAGGGGCGACAATCTATAAATGTTTATCCTGCAAATTTGAAAATGTTAATCTATTCTACAGAGTTGTCTGCCCGATATCCATCTAATCATCAATAATTCATGTAACAACTTGTGACAATCTGCAGGAAGACTTTGTTCCTCTGTGTCACTCGGCTATATTGATTTTACCAAACATCACGTAACCTCACTTAAACATACCAGTTTATGTACAGCGACGCAGGACTTCATATATACACATACCAGTCTCACCTACGGCGATACAAGACCTCACCTATACATACCAATGTCATATACAGCAGAGCCATTCAAGTGTAATATGGATAGATAAACTGCATAGTGGCCCCATACTTCTAAAGGGGCCCGTTGTCGGAGTTGAGCTGCCTCGGAGGGTCGCCAAACGGCAGGTAATGTAAACATTTGTCGAAGTCTAGGGGGGGTGGGGGGCTAAAATGATTTTCTAACATTTATGGAAGGGGTGGGTACTCAGACACACCCTACCTGTCAAAGAATATTAGGGACGCAACATTTGCAAATTAAACAAATGTATTGCTTGAGCCCCAAAAGGTACCTTAGCCCAGGTCCTCCTCCTACATGGCCATATGCATGCCCAGCACACAGTCACACATATTTTAGTTTGGACTGTTGACAAACTTAACATAATGTTACGACTAGTTCTATTTATATATATATATATATATATATATATATATATAAAATATGTAGAAAAGCATGTTAAAATAAAAATTGTCTTTTATTAAAATGTTCTAAAAGCAAAAAAAAAAAAAATTCCTTTGGATTAGTTGGACTCTGCAAATATTAATCATGAAGTTAATGAACTGAAATCAACGAACCATTCAAAAGCTACACAGACAAGATTTTCTGAAAACAGATTTTAAAAAATAATGTTTAATATTCTGATAGTTGCGTGTTTACGTTTGATAACATTAACTTTATCTTAAATATTTAACTTTGTTTTTTTTTTTTCATTTTTATGACTCTCGTCACAATCTATTTATAGATTTTGTTTTATCGCGATGGTTAAGTAATTATACCTGCCTGGTACATATTTTATAGGTCAGTTCATTTTGAGTTTTTGGCTGTTGTTATTTTTTTTTTATAAAACAGTTGACCTTGTGACTAATGAACCAGGTGAATTGTGTGTGCCAAGCTCATAGTTGTAGTCCATAGTTGATGAGGTGTACAAGAACACATCGAGGTGAGCAATAGTTTTAAACCTATTCTCCACATCATGCCCAACCATCAGGTCAGGCATGCTCATAAAGATATTATGATGATAGTGCAATGGCCGTGGAGGATCCACGGGAAAAAGAGCGAACTTTCACCATGACCTGAAAAATTCCTTTTCATTCTCAATGGATATCGAACCCGGGAGACCAGAGCTCAATGTTTACATCGCACGACTATTCGCCCCCCCCCCAATAATAATAGACCTGTTGATTTTATCAGTAACCAGATTCAAGATATGTGGCATATTCTGTACACATATGCTTGCGTATTTGGGCCTTTACATATTTTGACCATGCAAAATATAATCAGCTGTAATTGACATTGATTTTTTTCCCCACGTTTTTCTGGAAACCAAGACAAATTTATCTTCAAAGATTTCAACGCTTTAACTTGCAACTACCATAGAGGCGTAAATGAAATATGGAGGAGGGAGAGCGCCCCCCCTCTCTACCCCAAACCCTGGGCGGCTCCAGCTTTGCCGCCAGCAAGAGGCGGAATTTTCATCACTTATGTCTTCTTTGCCACTAGAATAGAGGAACGTTAGTATGTAATGAGGGTGTGAGTACTACGCAAATTATTTACCGTCCCGCATATCAGTGAGTGCAGCTCACAAATGGTATAGTAGGACTATACACCGGTCGATCTAGTAGGACTATACACCGGTCGGTCTAGTAGGACTATACACCGGTTGGTCTAGTAGGACTATACACCGGTTGGTCTAGTAGGACTATACACCGGTTGGTCTAGTAGAACTATACACCGGTTGGTCTAGTAGGACTATACACCGGTTGGTCTAGTAGAACTATACACCGGTTGGTCTAGTAGGACTATACACCGGTTGGTCTAGTAGGACTATACACCGGTTGGTCTAGTAGAACTATACACCGGTTGGTCTAGTAGGACTATACACCGGTTGGTCTAGTAGGACTGTATATATCGGGTGATCTTGTAGGACAATACACCGTTATGCATCGCACACACAATTTGAACTTTTTCTTCCATCGTTGCAGATACTGTATCTTTTTGTCGAACACAACCTTCGGTAAACTTTAAGATGGACACCCTTCCCTACATTTCCCCAAACCCTGTGCACTTGTTGACTGCTGCTGACATGGCTGATGTACTGCGTCTGTCAAACAGTTCCATGGTACCAATGCTGGGCGATGGTCTTCTTCCGTTTCTGAAACTAATGATAACCCGAGAAGATGAAAACATTGTCCTGTAAATGAACTGTGGATGTTAGAGCAGCAAAACTCACTCTCTCTCACACACACACACTCACACACGCACACACGCACGCACGCACGCACACAAATACACACAGAGAGGGATATGAAGAGAGAGCAAGGCACACAAAAGGGAAGTTATCATTTACTTAGTTAGATTTCTCGCCCTTGGTGGTCATGTCCCGTCATTCAACGCTGAGCTCTAGTTAGCTATGCAAGCGCGTCACCGTGCCTTTTCCCCCAAGCCTTTTGTTTTCTTATAACCTTCTGAGCTTAGATTTCAATGTAGACGACTCAACAACGCCAGGGTTCGAATCTATTTAACGGCAGTAAGCTTCACTTTTCTTGTATATTCTTTTTTTTTCTATTTTTTCTTTTCACTCGTCAAGTCCCCGTGAGCGCCTCCTCTATCCCTCCACCGCGTACTTAAAAAAAAAAAAATAACACACACACAGCACAACAACTGAACCCTAACACCAGCGGTATACACTTAAACTTCATAGCAGCATAGGCAAACTCAGAATAAGTTAAAGATGTTGGTAGCTGGAAGGGGAGAAAGGGGGGGAGGGGGGGGAAATTACGCTTTGATCCCCAGAAATACACTAACAACGTCTAGAGCCACCCCCCTCTCCGGCCCCATCCATCATTTTTTTAAATACGAAAGTGGATAGAGGAAGAAGAATTGACGAAGGGGGTGAGGGGTGGCACATGATATCTCCCCCCCCATCCCTGTACATTTACTTATGGTTAAAATAAAGTTTAGTTTTTTACCATACGAAAAAGTGAACTGAGAAGGTTGGGGGTGGGGAAGGGGGGACAGACAAGAAAAGGGTAAAATTGGGAGGGGGTGGTGGTGGGGTGGGGGAGGAAGCAGTAAATGATTCAAGTTTTCGTGTTTGCTGTGAGTAAGTTTGCAGACCTGACCCTGGTAGCTTCTCACCTGCTACACCACCCTACGTTACCCGCAAACCCCGAACTCCACTTGTCTACAACCAGTTTACCCCTTCCCCTCCTCCCCCCCCCCACCACCCCACGATGGCATCTTCACCCCCCCCCCTTTCCCCAAAGAAAAAAAAAAACATTCTCCTACCCTCCCTACTCCCCCCCCAATCCGATGTAAACACATCCGTAGATCTGATGTCAACTTCAAGAGTTGTTGTTTTTTTTTGCTTATATGACCTACTTACGTTAGCCAGATTTTTTAAGCAAGGCGGCCAGATTTGAGTTCACAAAACAAAACAAAAAAATTACTCATGTCTTTAAGGCACATATTACAATAATAGAAGGGATACATTGCATCCAAATTCTTTCCACATGCTGTCTCGACCTTCATGAACCAAACAGTAACAAATGAAAAAAAAAAAAACTTCTTGGTTACCTTCAGTATTCACTGTGTTTGTCATATTTGTACTTTATTTAGTACTGTATTTGACATGTTTGTACTTTATTTAGTACTGTGTTTGTCATAGTTGTACTCTATTTAGTACTGTGTCTGCCATGTTTGCACTTTACTTAGTACTGGTGTATTTGGGAGGAGCTTACATCACATAACCTTTTTTAAAAGTTGGTCAAAATCAATTGTTCCAACTAGAATTTTGGCTGGTCACTGGACCTTCCTACAGGGTCGTATTACTCGTATATTAACACTTTATCATATGCTAACTGACCATGTCTTTAGTTAGTTCTTGCCAGGAGAGGCTCAAATATATATATATATATATACATGAGGGTGATAGGGGACGGGTGGTCGTGCGGTGTAGAGCGCTCGACTGTCGACCTGAGGGTCCCGGGTTCGAATCTCAATGAGAACCTTGGGATTTTTTCAGGTCCTGGTCAAAGAGTCCCCCTTTAAATTGGTGGAGTAAAGGCGGCTGGGCGTTGTGCTAACCACATAACCCCTTCATATACCGAGGTTATATAAACAGATGAATTCTACTTACTTACTTATTATATATGAAGTTGCCCTTAATGGCTGTTAAGATGGCCCGTGTAGCACCGCTACAAACAACATATATATATATATATATATATATATATATATATATATATACAAACAACACATACATATATATATTAATATGTATAGCTATTGGAGGTTCATCTTTGTTTACGCACTGTATTTGAAACTGTGAAATAAGAGTCAGAATTTGAAATATTTTATTTTAATTTTGGAAATATTCGGTTAAAAGAAAGGTCAGGAGGCTAAGTGATGCATAAAAATAGGCCGCGACTCACTGGCTGATTTCCAGGTGGGTCGCCGAACATTTCATGGTTGATTTGTAAACATTTAAAAATATCTGCAATCATTTTAGCTTACTTTTTTTTCTTTTACCTTTCTTTACGTTTGGGTCGCTAATACAAAAAACGGTTTATTAATGTGTCGCGAAAGGATAAAGGTTTCAGAACCACTGTCATGTGATTTTAATGTTTCATCTGTCATACTTCTAGTCAAGCAATTCTAAATATATCTAAAAGATTTTCTTACCTGGATGCATGTTTAACTTTTATAATTTTTTTCTTTCTATTTTGTCCGTAGTTTGACCTACATTGTCATTCTCTTTGTTGATGGTACAGCCCAAAGTTGAGCAACTCGATTGGTCAAACATTCAGTTGACCTGTCCATTATGATGATGTTGATGGCACAGCCTCAAGGTGTATGGACTGTTGACCTTATTGATGTGACAGCAAAGCCAGGTAGAACTTAAAGTGCCTTGGGTATATGGCACTGTCCGGCAGTGGCGCAACCAGCAAAAAGTGCTGGGGGGGGGGGCTCACATAGTGAAAAAAGACAGTTTGACAGACTTATTTGTAACTTTATAACGTAAATTATGTATTGATTATTTGGCCTGGGGGAGGCTCAGGTCCCCCTGCCCCCCCCCCCCTTTCCCTGGTTGCGCCACTGCTGTCCGGGTATTCAAAAAAAAAGGGTGTTTAAACTTGGCCACATAGTGAACGTTACGGGAGCGAGATTAATAGGTAATCGTGCAGATATTAATCGAAGATTGATTCTTTGCGATCGCTGTAAATGCGATAGCTCACCTGCCACTTTAAGGTGTACAAGAACTTTAATAGCACTGATGACACTGTCAGTCAGTGTAGCATTTTGAGTGAGATCACTCCATTCATGTGTGACCAGCCTCTGACCGTTAGATTTTGTAGAGTTCAACCACATCTTCACGGTAAGTTTGTCCCAGCCCAATCGGTCGCAGACATTTATTTTAATCATGGTTGTTCTTTACTCTGGTGGTGTGCACTATGTTTGTGTTACTGTCTAATTGTTGTATCTACTGTGTGATGAGGATTAGAATCTCCACCTTCTCTAGGAGGTCAGTCCAAGACTATATAATAACCAGAGCAATACTTTATCACTAGTGACACCATATAATAACCAGAGCAATACTTTCTCACTAGTGACACCATATAATAACCAGAGCAATACTTTCTCACTAGTGACACCATATAATAACCAGAGCAATACTTTCTCACTAGTGACACCATATAATAACCAGAGCAATACTTTCTCACTAGTGACACCATATAATAACCAGAGCAATACTTTCTCACTAGTGACACCATATAATAACCAGAGCAATACTTTCTCACTAGTGACACCATATAATAACCAGAGCAATACTTTCTCACTAGTGACACCATATAATAACCAGAGCAATACTTTCTCACTAGTGACACCATATAATAACCAGAGCAATACTTTCTCACTAGTGACACCATATAATAACCAGAGCAATACTTTCTCACTAGTGACACCATATAATAACCAGAGCAATACTTTCTCACTAGTGACACCATATAATAACCAGAGCAATACTTTCTCACTAGTGACACCATATAATAACCAGAGCAATACTTTCTCACTAGTGACACCATATAATAACCAGAGCAATACTTTCTCACTAGTGACACCATATAATAACCAGAGCAATACTTTCTCACTAGTGACACCATATCATAACCAGGGCAATACTTTCTCACTAGTGGCACCATATAATAACCAGAGCAATACTTTCTCACCACTGACACCATATCACAACCAGGAGAATACTTTCTCACCAGTGACACCTTATAATAACTAGGGTAATACTTTCTCACCAGTGACACCATATCATAACCAGAGCAATACTTTCTCACTAGTGACACCATATCATAACCAGAGCAATACTTTCTCACTAGTGACACCATATCATAACCAGAGCAATACTTTCTCACTAGTGACACCATATAATAACCAGAGCAATACTTTCTCACTAGTGACACCATATAATAACCAGAGCAATACTTTCTCACTAGTGACACCATATAATAACCAGAGCAATACTTTCTCACTAGTGACACCATATAATAACCAGAGCAATACTTTCTCACTAGTGACACAATATAATAACCAGAGCAATACTCTCTCACTAGTGACACCATATAATAACCAGAGCAATACTCTCTCACTAGTGACACCATATAATAACCAGGGCAATACTTTCTCACTAGTGACACCATATAATAACCAGGGCAATACTTTCTCACTAGTGACACCATATAATAAATAGGGCAATACTTTCTCACTAGTGACACCATATAATAAATAGGGCAATACTTTCTCACCAGTGACACCATATCATAACCAGGGCAATACTTTCTTACTAGTGGCACCATATAATAACCAGAGCAATACTTTCTCACCACTGACACCATATCACAACCAGGAGAATACTTTCTCACCAGTGACACCTTATAATAACTAGGGTAATACTTTCTCACCAGTGACACCATATCATAACCAGGGCAATACTTTCTCACTAGTGACACCATATAATAACCAGGGCAATACTTTCTCACTAGTGAATCCATATAATAAATAGGGCAATAATTTCTCACTAGTGACACCATATAATAACTAGGGCAATACTTTCTCACCAGTGACACCATATCATAACCAGGGCAATACTTTCTCACTAGTGACACCATATAATAACCAGGGCAATACTTTCTCACTAGTGACTCCATATAATAACTAGGGCAATACTTTCTCACTAGTGACACCATATAATAACTAGGGCAATACTTTCTCACCAGTGACACCATATCATAACCAGGGCAATACTTTCTCACTAGTGACACCATATAATAACTAGGGCAATACTTTCTCACCACTGACGCCATATCACAACCAGGACAATACTTTCTCACCAGTGACACCATATAATAACCAGAGCAATACTTATAAGTAATAACTAGGGCAATACTTTCTCACCACTGACACCATATCATAACCAGGGCAATACATCCTCACTAGTGACACCATATATTAACTAGGGCAATACTTTCTCACCACTGACACCATATCACAACCAGGACAATACTTTCTCACCAGTGACACCTTATAATAACTAGGGCAATACTTTCTCACCAGTGACCCCATATCATAACCAGGGCAATACTTTCTCACTAGTGACACCATATAATAACTAGGGCAATACTTTTTCACCAGTGACACCATATCACAACCAGGACAATACTTTCTCACCAGTGACACCTTATAATAACTAGGGCAATACTTTCTCACTAGTAACACTATATCATAACCAGGACATAACTTTCTTACTAGTTCGTTTTTTTTTTTAAATTATATAAAGAGTTGAGTCTTGAGCCTATCCTCGGATTATAATGTTGAGTAAATTTCGTAATACTATGTCATACATCTACAATACATTCATCATACTGCTATCATACAAGTAACATAATTCACTAGCCTATACGTTCACCCTTTACTTCTATCATTCATCCAGTATAATCCACTATACGTTCACTGTGCAAAAAAATTCTGTGCCGACGTTTGTCTGGTCTTGTGCATCTGAATATAATTAAAGTTTAAAATAAATGAACTCACCTACTGTTTCCTGCATAGCACCCTCCCGTCCCCCAATCCTGACCCCTCCCCACCATACACCATAGACCTTCATGCACGGGTGTACCGCTTAATAAACCAGTTCGGCAATGATTACATCTACAGATGTAACTTTTAGCCCCGTCCCAATCCCTCCTCCCCCTCCACCCCCTCCACACCCCCCCATCCCAGCTTTAACACAACCCTTTCTACTCCCACTGCGTGAAATGACCCTTGAACTTCTGAGGTCACAGAAGATTTTAAACTGCTATGATCATTCCAGCGGTGAACTTGACGAGAATTTTTTTTTGAAATTTTTATTTTTAAACTCTTTTTACGAAGAACGGAACATAATTTTTTTCCCTCTTAATGTATAGTCTGGTAAAGTTTTACTATGTCTGGATCAGATTGTTCTCCCAGAAAGTCTAAGTACACAATCTAATTACATAACCCAGGGAGGTGTACTCTGATGAAGAAAAAAAAACAGATTTTCAAAGGAAAATATTTTTAATTAATATGGCTGAGGTTGTGTTTTGTCTAAAAAAAAACACATGCAATAGGGATATATATATATCTTTAACATTTATGTCAATTATAAATGTAAACATGGTTCCACTCATGTGCATTTTTCGAATTACTTTTGCATTTCCTCCTACAAATGCAACGTATTCCATTAATTTCGTTTATACTATGTTATGTATCGCTTGGCTATATATAGCAATGAATAACTTCAATACATAGAGAACGATAACTTCATAAATTGAAGAGCCGGGAACGGCTGTAAAAGCCTCATTAATCACCCCCTTTGTGATAACTTACTTCAAACACACACTCAAAACGGTAAAGGCTTATTTAGTACATTTACATTTTAAAGTACTTTGTATTTTACTTGTACTGCTCGTCTCTAGCGAACGAAATGTTCAGTAAAAAAAAACAAATCTCCTGTTAGCCTCGTTCCATCATCCCTCACAGCACAGCATCTCAGCCTTCAACACCCCAAAACACAATTACTATCTACTCAACCTTCATGACTACCAAACCCCTCCATCTTTTATTTTTTTTAGGGGTGCCACCCCCTCCCCATCAAAATCTTGCCGTCTCCTCCCCCCTCCCCCCAGCGCTACCGTTTAAGTCTCCGTTAACATGCAGACAGTGATCAGCGGCCCGCGGATGTAAATGGTACGTAACAGCCCCCCCGCCCCCAACCGCACCACCACCACCCTTTTCCCTTCTCCCACCTCTCTCACATACCAAAGAAGACTTTTGCTCTCCTTTACTTATTAGCTCCCACCCCCCACCCCCTCTATACGATGATAACCTGGGCCAAGATAAACATCTTCTTCAACTGCTTTCTCATTCAATTCGCCATCGTTTAACCACATGTGGAGCACCACGTGGAAATTTGAAAATCTCGAGGAAAAAAAGTAGTTCCAGAATTTTGACATTGTACTTGATTTTATTTTCAGTGTAGTTTTTTTTTGAAGTTGAGAAAAAGTTTAAGGTTGGTCCTTGACCTAGTTAGAGTAGAAATTGTGACATGGTGACCTAGTTAGAATAGAATTTGTGACATAGACTCCAAGTTTAGAAACTGTGACATAGACTCCAAGTTTAGAAACTGTGACACAGACTCCAAGTTTAGAAACTGTGACACAGACTCCAAGTTTAGAAACTGTGACATAGACTCCAAGCTTAGAAACTGTGGCACAGACTCTAAGTTTAGAAACTGTGACACAGACTCCAAGTTTAGAAAATGTGACATAGACTCCAAGTTTGGAAATAATCAAAACTATGGCATAGATTCCAAGTCTTAGTAGAATTAAAACTATCAAAGACTCAAAGTCTAGATAGAATAAGAACTGTGCTACCGACTCCAGTCGTTAACAAATAAAAGTCAGAGAGATATAATTGAAACAGTCTGGCAGATATATAGATAAAAAAGATAAACAGACAATAAGCCAAACGGGTAGACCGATAAATAGATAGATAGATAGATAGATAGATAGATAGATAGATAGATAGATAGATAGATAGATAGATAGATAGATAGATAGATAGATAGATAGATACATACATACATACATACATACATAGATACATAGATACATAGATAGATACATAGATAGATAGATACACATATAGATATACAGAAAGGTAAAAAGATAGATAGCAGAACAACTTTCTACAACTGAGCTTGTTAGTAATAAATGAAATCTGATGAATTCTAAAACATTCAACCTAGTGCAGGGGGCTCTCAAACTTGTGCGATTATCGACACAATTTCAAATCCAGTTCGGCATTCGGTAAATGAAAATGGGGGGCACCACGGGGAGACAGACGTACGTCAGTGACTAGAACAACTCCCACGCTTTTCCTAACTAATGCCAAGTGCCTGTTTTAAATGCCGTTGGAATCTGCAAAAGTCACATGACCAACCGACCCTCCTGTACAAGATTTAGAATGCCTGATTGTGTCCTGCTCGTTCGTTTTAAAAATTTCTCCTCCTCTCATGTTTATAGTTTTTTTTTTCCATTTCATGTTAAACTGTTAAAGCTAACGGTCCAAGTGATTATTTTTTCTTGCGTTAGTTCAAATGTTTAACCGTATCCCACAAAATCCTGACACAGTATCTCTTTTGAACACACCGATGAACTGACCAAAGTCCAATCTGCTGACCGAAGATGACCGTTTTTTTTATATTTTTTTTTTTACTTGTAACCACTTGCTTCGACTCTGACTGCAGGTCCAGCCCCTCCTCCCTCCCTCCCTCCTCTCCCATCAAGTGAGATGTTAGACAAACACAAACAGTCAAACACACCGAGCCGACATAACGACGTCATGTGCCGGACCAGATGACAAACAGATCTCTGGTCAGTTATGTTTTGTTTATAATGTTTGGGGGAAGAAGAACTTCAGTGTTTTATTTGCGATGGTGTCACCGGAAACTTGGCGTGTAAATGGTTTATTAATAGAAACATTTCAAAATGGAAATATGGATTGACTTAGATCTGATGATAACCGAAACGATTGTCATGGAAATATGGTATTAGTTTACCTGAGACATTAGTCATGACAATATTTATTCGTTCTGATTTGTTGTCGTTGATATCTGAATCAGTATTATGTTTAACTAGCTGTACCCTGCAAAACCTTTCCATAGAGTTATATCCCCTTAGGCTTGATCGGTAGGCGAGGTTATTTTTTGGTTTCGGGCAGATCCGATATTTTCATGATTGTATTTTAAACTGGAATACTGTTGTATTAATCCTTTACTTTCGATTTAACGCAGAACCCAAATCACTATTATTTAATATATAATTGAACTAGTATATGTGTAATAATTGAACTAGTGCATGTGTAATAATTAAATTAGTAAAGTGTGATAACTGAAACATCTGACATGGAAACATTTTGGTTAGTTAAGGTCAAACAACTGAAACTTTGAGAAACATCTTATTTTCATGATAAGCCGGAGATATTTATATAATCTCGTGTGCTCTGGGTGTGGACTATCCCTCCGTTTATCCGGTGACTTTGCAGCCCCAGTCTGCTCCATTGTGAATACAAGCCCCTGAAATTTAAATCTATAATGGTGATTATTACTGAGGTAAAAGCAAAGCTATCCAAAAACTGTGCATAATATATTCATACGGAATCATTTAATTTTATCTAACGTGTAAAATATCAAGAAATCGATGGTTAATTCAAAAGGAACTCGTCCGGAAATGTGCGAAATCTTTGACTCGAAGTGAATTTTTTTTTAAAGTCAAAATGGCATTATAGATATTAGAATAAAAAAAAAACAGCCAAAAATAATAAGGGAACAATAGATCACGTGCAATAGATGTTCACGGTAAAATAAAAATTCCAAACGTTTTTCTATCGTGTGTCTAAAGCAGTGACCCCCAACCTTTTTCTCTCCGCGGACTGGTCAGCGTTTGATAATTTCATCGCGGTCCGCTGTGTGGGAGGGGGTGGGAGTTGAATTTATTATATTTTAGATTGTTTTGACTTACAATGTCACTGCCGCTCATAGCCGATCAACTCCTGGTTAACCTCCTCCCGTCCAGGGATAGTCGCAGAATCCCGAGAGATATACGCCACAGTAAATAAAACGAAAAATGTTTTTTGGGCGGCCCAGTATCATTTGATTCACGGACCAGTGCCGGTCCGCGGCCCGGGTGGTTGGGTACCAATAGTATAAAGGATTCAATATATTGTCATTGACATTAGCCGATCATTTTGTTATTATTATATTTTTCTAACAGTCGAGTAAGCTAGGTCACCATTGCGTTAATTGACTTCTAACGATGTATTTATTTAGAGATTCGCCGGCCACCCAGTGTTCAAAGAGGGAATAATTTGAAAAATATGATAGCTCCTGTTTCTATAAATAACGATTTGATTATGGAGCGAAATTGAAATATCACAATGAAACATCAAATCATCCAATCGTTGTACGCGAAATTTTTACGGGTGAATGACCCGCGTCCAAGGGAAAACGATTTATCCAACAAAAAAACTCTTGCGGAGGGGCTGGTCGCTAATTTACCGTTCACACTTCTGGACTGAAACGTTCTCAGTGGCGACAACTTGTGAATCAGCCGGTCACATCAACCGGACACTTGTCAGTCTTCAGGGCCATAGTTGTGCTAATATCTCGGTCAACTTTTATCTGTTCCATTCCATGGACTCAGCCGGATGTGAAGGAGGAGGGGGGAAGGTCATAGGTCGAGCGGTCTTTGGCGGTCAGCTGGTCATTTCTGAAATAGAAAACAAACAGAACAGCTGGACTTGGCCCTTGAGTTAAAAAAAAATAATAACGGTAAATGTATTTTTGTTTCGTATTCAGATAACACGGTAAAGTTTTCAAGATGAGTGCTTCCAGAACTTTGTTAATGATGATGAAAGATGTGTTACAGGAATTGCTGTGCGTGCATTAATAAAACACGACTTTAGACAAGATAAACTTACTAATGACCGTCTTACTATCGTTTCAGGCCCCCAGGGCAAATTCAGTGTGTTTTGTGTGAAGTCTTTGTGAGGGATGAGATGAAATCTCTTAGATCCTTTTAATCACTAATAAGACGGCTTTTAATGGTGCCATTCTTTCTTCTTCACCGTAGCCGATAGTGCAATGGCCATGGAGACACCACGTGAGATGTAGCGAGGGGACTTTAACAATGTCCTGAAATACGTAAAGGTCGTTACCGGAGGTCGAGCCAGTACCCTCCGGTCGACAGTCGAGCGCTTTACCGCGCGACCATCTGTCCCCCCCACATATCAATGTGTTCACCCTATCAAAATAAATCGATATGATTAGTTCAAGGGTTCATATGATGGTGTGAACTCCGAGTGGAAGTTCTGGCTTTTTATACTTTAATTTGGCCGTGTACATCTTACACATCATCAGTTCCTTATCTTAACTTATAATCAGAACTTCGCAAAGCATGATTGATAATAAAAGTCAAACATCTCGCTAAAGGAAAAAAAAATAAAATGAATTTTATTTTAAAATAAAGACAAATTGCTGTCACAAAATATTGGATTGCTTTTTTTTTCAATTTCACAATCAAAGTCTTTTTATAAAGTAAAGTTACCTTACCCCTAAATGGCCATCTGGGAAGATGAAGTTTAGAATTCATTTGTTTCTTTAACCTCGGCATATGAATGGATTGTGTGGTTAGCACAACACTTAGCGGCCTCTACTTCCCCAGCTTAAACTTGGAGCCCATTTAAAGCTTTGTGGACTTGTGGGACGACTTTACACTCAATTTTATTTGGAAAAAATCCCTTGATTCTCACCGAGGATCGAACCCAGGACTCTCAGGTTTTGTACATCTGTGAGTTTATAGCTACGTTCTTTCTTATCTGAATTTATAGGTTTGTTATTTTATTTTAAATTGTTCATTAATATTTTTTTTTTAATATTTGCGCAGGAGAGGTGTTTTAATAATTTTACATAATGATTTTCAGAATCATAATTCATACATAAAAATATGTATTTTTAGCTTAATTAATGTCAACATTTGAAAAAAAGATTTTTGTGAATCTTTCCATTCAAATATAGGTCTTAATATTAATCAAACATGTTCTCCACGTTTTTCTCCCACCCCTCCTTCCACCCCTACCCCCACTAGCTTGAATCATCTAATTATCACTTATTTTGCCAACTGGCTTGAAGGGATGTTTAGAACAAAGTACTCACAGTTCAGCCTTCAACTACTCACTATTCTAACCAATGAGATGATTCAAATCATCAGTACTATCATTAAACTAATTAGGGATTAAAGGGAGAGAAATTCGGGGTCATGGACGACGGGAGGGGGTTAGGGTTGGGTGGGGTGGGTGGTGGTCAGCGAAGGAGAGTGTCCAGTGTTTGTGAGTCTCGTGAGTCATACGACTTAATGAATCTTAAAAAAACCAATTGCATCGACTTCTCCTCTGGTCTAGTCACATGATCACGTGTCCAATGAAATGTATCCAATAAAATCGCTTCTTCCCCCCCCCCTATTTTGAGGCGATCCTCTCCCCTCCCCACAACTGTCCCCTTTGACCAGTCTCTCCACACATAATCCACCATCCATCCTGAATGAAAAATGTAAATCTCTGGTCAAGCATTTGAGTTGGTGGCCGTAGTAGCGACCAATGTCGCTGCCTCCTCTCCCCCCCCCGCGCCACGCTCATGTCTTTGACCAGTGTCAACATACCCTGGTGCTAACAATTCACTCCCCACCCCACCCTCCCACCTTCCTCTCTCCCGTCCGACAGCCTTAGGGCCACCTTGCGGAGGTCGCTCTGACCGGTCAATTGGATTTGGTCATTGAAAGAAAAAGAAGAGAAGCAGCTCGCTTATTGGATACTCACCACCAGGCTAAAGCGACTCGCGCCTGGAATCCTTATTATAAATATTTGCCCTCAAAGGGTCATGTCTACTGAAGGGTGAGTCGAGCTGTCGTGATTTAAAGATGACCATGTGTGTACCACCCATTGGTGTGGATGTGAGGGTGTATGTGTGTGTGTGTGTGTGTGTGTGTGTGTGTTACCGATTTGGTGTGGACGTTAGTGAGTTTATTTGTGGACTTTAGAGAGTGTGTGTGTCCCACCAATTGGTTTGAACGCTTTTGAGTTTGTGTGTGTGTGTGAATTTATTTTACTACTTAAAACATACATTAATAAAAAAAAATCACTAAAAAAATATCTTTCAACCTGTACCTCACATTACCTCCCAGTACCTCCAATTACCTTCCAGTACCTCCCTTTACCTCCCATTACCTCCCAGTACCCCCCCCCCATTACCCGACATTGCCTCCCAGTGACTCCCATTATTTTCCAGTACCTCCCATTACCTCTCAGTACCTCACATTACCTCCCAGTAGGCTACCCCACATTACCTCCCAGTACCTCGCATTACCGCCCAGCACATCCCAGTACCTCCCATTATCTCCCATTATTTTACAGTACCTCCCATTACCTCCCACTACCTCCCAATACCTCACATTACCTCACATTACCTCACATTACCTCACATTACCTCACATTACTTCACATTACCTCCCATTACCTCCCAATACCTCACATTACCTCACATTACCTCACATTACCTCCCAGTACCCCCATTACCTCCCAGTTACTCACATTACCTCACATTACCATCAGTACCTACCAGTACCTCACATTACTTCACATTACCCACCAGTACCTCCCATTACATCTGCCTAATCGCGAGTCACAAGTCCACGGGGATCTTCCTCTCGGTTCTATCCTGCAAAAATATTTTTATCACCAGAATCGGATCAAACGGTGGGACCACCTAGTAAATGGAGCCACCCATATGGCTTAAATTCACAATGGAAAATTCAACATCATACCCTTTAAATATGTATCGTTTAATTTAAAGGGGTCCAGAAATTTAGTTTTCTCACCAGGCCCCAATAAACTTAGTCCGCCCCTTAAATATCACATAACTCATCTATATAAATAATAGCGATGAAAAAATCGGATCTGCTCGAAACCAAAAATAACCTAGCCTACCGATCAAGCCTAAGGGGATATAACTCTATGCAAAGCTTTTTGCAGGGTACAGCTAGTTTTGAAATATTCCTTGCAGTATTGTTGTATTAAAATAAATGTATATTATTTGTTTTTAATTCCTTCCAGACTTTTGTAGTTTAAGTCTAGACACAGGACAAACACAGACATACATGTCAAGGGTCATATCACAGTTTTCTTAATTCGTTGAAAGATAAGAAAATCTACAAGATTAATTTGTCAGCAAGTTTGAAAAAAAAAGTTTTGTCGGTCTCTTTGGTGGGGGTGGTTTACCTGCTCCATTTAGGACAAACTGCTTATACGAGACATCAACATTTACGTAACTGGGGTATTTTTAGTATCAATCTTTATAAGTTCTTTTCTGAGTGCTTAACAGTTTGTAATGTTATGGTTACATGTTATAGTTACATTTTATCATGACATAGTTGTATTTTGCAACGTCCGTGTTACAGTTTATAATGCCACGGTTGCAATTTGTTGTGTGCTAGTACGAGTTTGTAATGTCCTAGCTAAGGTTTGTAATGTCCAAGTTAAGGTTTGTAATGTCCTGTCTAAGGTTTGTTATGTCCAAGGTAAGATTTGTAATGTCCAAGTTAAGGTTTGCAATGTCCTAGCTAAGGTTTGTTATGTCCAAAGTAAGATTTGTAATGTCCTAGCTAAGGTTTGTAATGTCCCAGCTAAGGTTTATAATGTCCTAGCTAAGGTTTGTAATGTCCCAGCTAACGTTTGTTATGTCCAAGCTAAGGTTTGTAATGTCCTAGCTAAGAATTGTAATGTCCAAGTTGAGGTTTATAATGTGTTACCTAGTAACATCAAAGCCGAGCATCTATCTGTAGGACCTGGCTGTGCAGATTGAACGTTGTGGTACTATTTGAACATCGTGGTACTATTTGAACATCGTGGTACTATTTGAACATTATGGTACTATTTAAACATCGTGGTACTATTTGAACATCGTGGTACTATTTGAACATCGTGGTACTATTTGAACATCATGGTACTATTTAAACATCGTGGTACTATTTGAACATCGTGGTACTATTTGAACATCGTGGTACTATTTGAACATCATGGTACTATTTGAACATTATGGTACTATTTGAAAGTTTATTAACGTTGTATCCATGGTAGGGCTGTACCGGAATCCGATTCCGGTTCCTGTTAAGCCGGATTCCGGCAGTTTTAACAAATCCGGTTCCGATTCCGGTTCCGGTTAAAATGTGCCGGATTTAAGCCGGATTTCTTTGTTGTTTGAAATTTTTAAGAAATTATTTTAGCGCAACATATTTTTCAAATATGTTGCGCTACAGAATTAAATTAAAACAATAACTTCCTTTGCTTTTTTAAAACTACAATAACGTCGATTGCTTTTAGTTCTATATGTAAGTACAAATATATTAAAAAGGAAGATTTGAATCGTATTTAGTCTAGTAATACGACACCTAGTCTTCCGCTAGTTTTGATTCCGTGTTTTCCATAAACTATATTAAGCTATCAAAGTTTAAGTTCTTTAAACAGCAGACAACGATCTATTTTGGATAAAATTCCTCCCATATTTAGATAAATAACTTGAAGATACATTTTTAATTGAACATTAAAGTGATATTGATTTAGATTTGACATGCATTTTAATTTGCGTTTTATGGGAAATAGTCAGATAATGATTTAAAGGAAAGTATGAATGAAATAACAAGATTTGGTGACGTCACTATGGAAAATTAAAGAAAGATGAACTATCGGGTGGTGCCACAGTATATATATAAATATATATATATATATATATATATATATAATATATATATATATATATATAATATATATATATATATATATATTGGAATTTATTTATTAACAAACATGTTTATTATACTTTTTGAGATATGTTACCCATTTCTATGTTTGATTCTAATAGAAATCAAGTTAAATTAGGTACAGCTTTATTAAAATAAATTTTTAAAACAAAGAACCTATTATTTTGACAGAGTTATCTTTCTTAACTCATGATTGGGGAAGGGGTTTTATTCACATTCTTCAAGATCTAAATGGTTAATACTGTTTTTTGCTATCTAGAACTTAAAAACTAAATTTTTATTCAATTTTTCATTCTTATATCTTTTTTATGTTAGGCGAGAACTTACTACTTCGTTTGAAGAGTTACTATTGAATTTGGTAAATCCGGTTCCTGTTCCGATTCCGGCAGGATTCAAATATTAAATCCTATTCCGGTTCCGAATCCTGCAGGATCCAAAAATTGCAATCCGGTACAGCCCTAATCCATGGACACATTGTGCCAGTGTTGATAATTAACAAATGCAATTTTATGATATTTTATTTTTAGTTTTTCGTTAAACTGCTAATGCCTAGGCTGGTAGAGGTGGTGTGTGTGTGTGTGTGGGGTGGGGTGAGGGTTGTCCAAATATTGGCCAGGCACTGACCTAGGCAACGTGTTGTTGTTTAACAAACGGAAGTTCCACCCCCCCCCCTCCAAAAAAAAACAAAACAAAGAATCGCATTAGAGTTTCAAAATATTGCGCTCGAATGAATTGGAATGTTTCAGGGTAAGTTATGGTAATACATTGCTTGTTAATAAAAGGAATACCGCTGGCTGTTATAACACATAGATATAAAGTCAACTTTATATATATATATAAAGAATAATTCTTTAGTCTTTTTAAAATATTCCATTTCCTCTTTTGTTATCAGGTGTCTGAAATATATTCCCTCATTAAATTAGAAATAAATACATTTCTAACAATGTAGTTGAAATATCATATTTAAAAACAAAGAATGCTTTTTTACGTAAGAGACATGCTCCATTTAGATGTGTTACATCAAACGAACACACCAACAAGTAGACATTTGAATAAAAAAAATTAATCTGCCAAATGTTCCATGTACCTTCCCCCCCCCTCCCCCCCACCCACCATCCCATTGACCTTTGTTTATAATTCACTTTTCCTCCTGAAAATCTCCCCCAATTATCTAATTATCTGCTCACTTCAGGTGACCAGTGCGGTGTAGCGAAGTATAAGACGCTCTACACAAAATGTCATACTCTCAATCAAGAATTCACAGTTAAGATAAACTGCGTGATAAAATTATTCAATTCCAAACTTTGCAAATATTTACTTTTTTAAGAAAAAGAAAAAAAAAAACTGTCAGTTTTATAAAATGCGATCGCACAGGGCTTGCATAAGTTTGCTTAGCAGCTATGCAAATGTAAAGGTGAAAGGTTAAAACCTTCATTAAAACACATACATACACACACACACACACACAATGTTTTTCATTCACACACACTCTCACTTCTCTGCATTACGTGTCAGGACTGCAAGTGAACTGGTAATTCGACCTTGATGCTTTGAACTTGGATGTCCCATGGGGCAGGAAAGGGAATGAGTGTGTGTGTGTGAGGGGGGGGGGTGAGCGAACATCCAGATTTGAATCCGATGCTGCCAAACTAGTTTTGGCTGTTGATTAATATTGCATCGAGGCCCATTAATCATTCTGCAGTTCCGAAGACCTCGAGGGAGCTCGAAAAGAAAACACCTTGTTTCTTCCCTCCGTACCCCCCCGCCCCCACCATCACAGTCTACCCCGATCCTCTCAAAGTGAGGGTATGTGAGGGAGGGGGGGACAGGGTGTGTGTGTGGGGGAGGAGGATACTGGAGGGGTCATTAGAGCCAGCTATGTCCGCCCCTTGATGTTAATGTTCAAAGGGGGCAAATCAAAAGTGGTTATCTCATGCTGTATGGTACCGGAATAGCGCTGTTTAATACAGTTATTATGAAATGACTCGCTAGTGCCTATTAAATACTGGTATAAATAAATTAAGATCATTAGAGCCATAGTACTATAACAAGATTATTATAGCCATAGTGCTATAGCAAGATCAATGGAGCCATCGTGCTATAACAAAGATCATTGGAGCCATAGTGCTATTACAAGATCATTCAAGTCATAGTGTTATAACAAGATCATTGGAGCCATCGTGCTATAACAAAGATCATTGAAAAAAAAATACTAGAGACATTGAAAAAGTAAAGAAATGGCTATCAGTTATGAGAGACCGCGGTGAACATCTCAGCATCAGATTTAAAAAGTAAACACTGATCTATTCGATTGACCCTCTTTTGCAGAGGAGGGCCTGGCAGGTCGACTTGTTCACCCATCTCTAAGTAGTGATTTACATATTAAGAACAATTCACGGGCTATTGTGGGGATTTGTTTGCTTTGTTTGCTGCTTGTCTCGATGTTTTAGTTGTGGTTGTGTATTATTATTTCCCTTTAATATCCACAGATGCAACATTATAGTCCGTCCGTCAAAAATGGACGATCTTTTGGACTCGAACCTGCGACCTGCATAGCGATGATCGTCTCACTACGTCCAGTGCCACCGAGTCAGGAAAGTTCATAAACATTTGTCGCGGATACCTTTGCGGAAATTCCCGGCTCTCATCCAGTGTTACATAGGCAACCGTCAGCAAGAAGTGGCCCCCTTTCAGAATTAGTGTTCATTAAATCCGGTGCAATCGATGGCCCCGACATGCATTTTCGCTTAAAGGGCCTCTAGATATATATTTGAAATATCTGACATAGGACCCCTGTATATGTTTAAAGCACCTAACTTAGATGGTTAAATATATTTTAAATATCTGAATTAAGGGCCCCTAAATATATATGTTACGGTCCCAAATTATCTTTGTTATCTCTAACTAGGGCCACGCCCCCCTTCCGCCCGACCAATGTGCAATAAATAAAAATGGCAATCTACGGCCGTCATATTTAAATAGAAATTATCTCATCAACAATCATAAGAATGTTGATTAACAAGATAACAAAACCGAAGCTTTCAACTAACATAAAAAGTAAGTTTTAAAAAACTCTAAGCTTTTTTTTTTTTAAAACAACAGTTACAGCGCCACACTGCAAACATCGCAAGAGCCTCTAATACAAACATGGCTCTGTCTAAACAAACACAGCAATTAAATTTTCAAAAAATAAAACAAAAATAAAAAAAGTTATCAACACAAGGCAGATTTGGCCTTTAATTTAGAACTTTTCTGCAGAATCAGCAAAAAACACGTCTAGACACAAGGTTTGTTTTTTTCTCTTCCTCCCATTCAAATTCCAGCCTCTCTGAACTTTTTGTTTTTGTTTTTTTTTTTTAATCTAACTTTGTTTTAATTAATCCAGTCGATGTTTGCGGTAAAAGAAAGAATTAGATGAAAGACTATACTCTGTGTAATACAGAAAGTAACAGAATAAACCTTCAACTTTGACCCAGAGGTTCTCAGCTATATGAACACACTGTAACAGTTAAATAAAACTTTTTATTTCCTTACAACTTTTGCTGTACGATTACCGGTAATGTTGTTTAGTATGGTAGACTCTAGACCAAGGGTGGGCAAACTTTTTGACACACGGTCCGGACGAAGGGTATCTGGGTCAAGCGTTAATTTGGATGGATATAAATTAGATGCAATTAATATTAAATTATATGTAGATCCCATGTAAATTAGATGTAGATCAGATATAAATGAGATATTGATCAGATATAAATTAAATGTAGATCCCATGTAAATTAGATATAGATCAGATGTTAATTAGATGTAGATCCCATGTAAATTAGATATGGATCAGATGTAAATTAGATGTAGATTATATACTAATTAGATGTAGATCAGATATAAATTAGATATAGATCAGGTATAATTTAGATATAGATCAGATATAAACTATATGTAGATCAAATGTAAATTCCTTGATGGGAACGATTAGGGATGAGCAAAGTGCGGGCCTGATCAGACAACCTGAAGGACCGTACTCGGCACGCGGGCAGTAGTTTATCCTAGTCTGCTCTAGGTTTTACAGATTAATTAGATGGAAGAGCGAGACGGATTAAAAACAACAACAACAACAGACGGGCGAAGATATCTTAATCATCTTTTTTTGTTCCACATATGCCACTGAAAATGTTCTTTAATATTTATAATCTTTTATTCAACATTTCAATACAAAATTATGTTTTCTTTGGCCGGATAAGCCAGATAGATAGTTGAGAGCTGAATAGTAGAAGTGACTCTAGCAGTAAGCGGGAACTAGGGAGAGCGGAAGTGACCCTAATTGTGATGAGCAATAGGCTGGGCCCCAAAGGGAGAATCATCAACTTGTGGGGGGGGGGGGCTGAAAGTTATGTTAAAGAAAAAAGAATCTCCCATCGCGCGGGGCCCCACTCAGGTGCGTGTATGTGGGGATGGCACCCTTCGCTTGTCACGCCCCCCCCTCCTTTTTCCCCACCTCCCCGTGGAACACAATTTAGGAATCATTGACTTAGCTATTTATCAAATTACTATAATTTTAATTTTTTCAAATGAATTGACTTCAAGTCAAACGTAACTCCTCTAGGGTTAATGTTGACTAGTTCCGGTTTCCTCAAGGGAGAAAAATAATTTTCTTTTAAATATTATGTTTTGAAGCAAAAACGTTATTTAATGTTTTTAATATCACACAGTTCGCTCCCTTCCCCACCCCTTATTCTGTATTATTGAAATACGATATATTGTTATCTTTCAACATTAAATCTTATCTTTTTTTTTTAAACTTGAAGGTCAGATGCCGACTTATCCAGAATTTCCCGCTGCCTAAATGAATGTGTTTACAACGCTGGTCGGATAATTGGGGAGGAAGTTTCACCTGTTGTTAAGTTCATTTACCTGCGTTTTGTCTAACACTCGAACTGGTGTAATCTGTGAATGAAAGCAGATTGTGGCGATTGGGGGGATTGGGGGGTGGGGGGGGGGGTTCAGGGGGAATAAATAAAATAAATTGATGACCTGGAGTTGTCTGGCTTCGATAATCTTGGTCTGGAGGAGTTGTCTGCACATCGCAGCCATCTTGTTGAGGGCAGGAGGGTGTTACCAAAATGTTGCAGTAAACCGGGAAAATGTTTGTATGAATGTGCCGGCAGTACTGTGACAGAGTTCTTGTATTGTTAACCTCATTGTTTGTTATTGTACATGTACTACTAGTTCATCATACAAACTGACCGGACACATAAAATAATTTGTTTTTGTTTTTGTTTAGTGTATATTTTTGTCTAAATTACGAATTTCCATTAATGGGCACGTTAACTAACATTAAGTTGACATGGTGTGTACCTAGCAGGTCACTACTATTGTTAACATTAAAATTGACATGGTGTGTACCTAGCAGGTCACTACTATTGTTAACATTAAATTGACTTGGTGTGTACCCAGCAGTTCACTACTATTGTTAACATTAAATTGACTTGGTGTGTACCTAGCAGTTCACTACTATTGTTAACATTAAATTGACTTGGTGTGTACCTAGCAGGTCACTACTATTGTTAACATTAAATTACACTTGGTGTGTACCTATCAGGTCATTACTATTGTTAACATTAATTTTATTTGGTGTGTACCTAGCATGCTACTACCATTGTAAACATGGTTGAAAGTAGGAGAGAATGATGTGACGTTTCGTCCGATTCGGAATTCGAAAATATAGGAACTATTTATGTGTTGGAATCTGACACGGATAACTCTTTCCCGATTCCCAATGTCTCGTCCGATTTCTCAGACCACAATCTGATAAGTATTGAGAAGAGAAACGCAAAAAATAAAAAAAAATCTTGTCTTCGTATCATCACTAATAAATATGTATATATGTATCTTATAATATTTTGACATTGTTATGGAGTAGATTCGATAATCAATGCAAGTAACCCCTTAAGAAAGTCACCAGTTTAAATAATGTCGTCAGTGATATATCTCCTTGTATCTCTCACACACAACCACACACACACACACACACAAACACACAGATATATCATTAGACGTCACCATCATCTGTCTCAGTCTCTCACACCCTCTCAATCACCTTACACACCACCATCTGTCTCTGTCTCTCACACTTTCTCTACCACCTCACACACCGTCATCTGTCTCTGTCTCTCACACTCTCTCTACCACACCATCACCTGTCTCTGTCTCTCACACTCTCTCTACCACCTCACACACCATCATCTGTCTCTGTCTCTCACACTTTCTCTACCACCTCATACACCATCATCTGTCTCTGTCTCTCACACTCTCTCTACCACCTCACACGCCATCATCTGTCTCTGTCTCTTACACTCTCTCTACCACCTCACACACTATCATCTATCTCTGTCTCTTACACTCTCTCTACCACCTCACACACCATCATCTGTCTCTGTCTCTCACACTCTCTCTACCACCTCACACACCATCATCTGTCTCTGTCTCTCACACTTTCTCTACCACCTCATACACCATCATCCGTCTCTGTCTCTCACACACTCTCTACCACCCAGCGGCGTAGCGTGGGTATCGGCCGCCCAGGGCGGAAGACGATTTTGCCGCCCTCTCATTTAGGTATTTCAATTTAATCTATACATTTTTGCCGCCCCCCTAAAAAGTAATAAAAAGTGCCGCCCGGTGCGGATTGCACCCACCGCCCCCCCCTAGGTACGCCACTGCTACCACCTCACACACCGTCATCTGTCTCTGTCTCTCACACCCTCTCTACCTCCCCATACGCCATCTTAATGTCTTTCTTTTACTCTCTGATGTCCTATATTTCTCTTTAGATCACTTTTCCCCCCACTCCTCATTGATATAATGATATAATCTAAACCAAGCGTTTAAAAAAAAAACAACTAGTGTGTCTGGACTCGGAAATGAACGACCGATTACTTAATACGATTACCCAGTGCGATTATCCCATGGTTAGATTTAAGTACATTGCGTGTATGAAAAAAATATTTCATATTTGGTTGTTGTGTTTTTTTATGTCAAGATTAGAATCACTAATTGTGGACCTGGTATGTGAAGTCCCTGTAAGGATGAGATAAAATTGTTGAGTTCTGCTGGATGTAAAGTGGGTCATTTTCCAGTATATATGTTAACAGATCTATGTTCTCCCCCCCCCCTATCACCATACACACAATTTATGGAACTATTGATGTACTTTGTTTTACGTTTATTGCCCCCCCAACTCACATACATACACATAGATTCGCCAATCACACGTATATTTAACAAAGTCACCATAATATGTCAGAACAATATGTAAAGATTAATATTCAACTTATAAAACGTGGCCGCACATTTCAAGATAAGATGTTTTGATTATTATGAAATGTTTATAAGTATATATATATATATATATATATCCTGTATCTGACTTAATGATGCGATGTTTATCAATTTATCCATATATCCACACTATTGCGACAGTTCTTTTCTTTTTTTACTATCTTCACCTTAGCCCCACCATAAACAATGGAGAGACCACGGCGGACATATGTGATTGGGGTCATGTGATTGCGAGGCTCTGTCTGGGTGCGTAAAAATAAAATTCAAAATACGGAATTAGTTTATCATTGCGAGGCTCTGTCTGGGTGCGTAAAAAATAAAGACTGATTAAAGCAGTGTTTCCCTTGGGGTACGCGCACCACCGGTTGAGAACTGAGGGATTAAAGCACGAAGGAACAAAATTTGACGTGCCTAATTATTGAATATTGTATTGCCATCGAAAGCAAACACGCTTGAAACATTTTCAAAGAAATCGAGTGATGGGGAGTGGGTAAAGCGCTCGACTGTCGACCTGAAGGTTCGATCTCCGGTGAGGACATAGGTCATTTTTCAGGTCATGGCTCAAGGCCCCCGCTATATCTCCCGTAGTGCCTCCTTGGCCATTGCACTATCGGCTATGGTGGGGATGAAAGAAGGGCATCATAGAAAAATCGTCCAATTAGTGGTTTATAGGATCTAAGAAATTTCATCTCATCCTTACAGGGACTTCAAATACCATAATAGCATTACTCAACGCAAACTGGCTACTTTTTGAGACAATACGCTACAAAAAAAAAATGGATTTATGGCACCATGACTCATTTACAACGTAAATACGTAAATACAATGTGTTACCCAGGCCGTAGTGAACACGTGACGTCCACCAATCACACATGTCCCACGACCAGGATTAACGACCAAACGAAAATATCACAACGTGCATTCATTCATACGTACATTCAGTGGGCTTCTAGACTTGGTGACGACCATCTACTCTCCAAGAGAGGACATAAGGAAATGACGTATGACTGCGCGTCTGTTGATTTGTCCATCCGTTTCCCCAACGACGTCACCAAAGGTTAATGGTATAAATTAATATACCAGAACGTGCAACTAATTAACTTATAGAAAATAAATGACTAATTATTCCTCTCACACAAGTGTTTGATCATCTTAGCATCCGTGTGTTAAGAATTCTATCAGCACCAGTTTATTCATTTTGATTTCAGAACAATTGCTCACACTTATTTACTAAATATGACCAAAGACCTTCTTTTAGACCATAATGTTACTTGCTTTACGTTCTACATTCTTACACTAATGTCGTTATAAGTAGTTAAATGTATAGAATAAATGTTAGCATAAAGTATTAATTAGATAATTAATTAATCGCCTGCCAACTTTAATACTCGTCCTAAGAAAGTAAGAAAAGTGCACGAGGATAGAGGCAGGCTAATAGTGAAAAATGGTTTTTAAATAAGAGAAGTAGCAATAAACTTTTTAAAAAATCAGATTTGAATAGAATGAAGGAAGGAAGAAGAATGTAGGACTGGGGGGGGGAGAGGGGGGAGGAGAAGGGAACCAAGACAAACTTCTCCGCTAATGACAAGGGAGGTAATAATGCCAATAATTTTCAGCTTTAGAAAAAAAAAAAAGAAAGCGAACGACTGTCTGTCTCATTATCTCGTTTCTAACCTGGATACGGTATCCGTTTACAGAGTCGGATACGTGCATCTCAGCTCCTAACCCACCCACCCCCCAAGTCCCTCACTTCCCCTCCCTTAAGAGGACTGAAAAAAATTAGGTCTGATCTTAAACACTGCTCACTCCGATGGGGCGCTGGCAAAATAATGGTGGGATGGAGAGGGGGGGAGGGGGTGGGGTATTGGAGAGAGAGGGGGTGGTGGGTGGTGGGTTGGGGAGAAATCGGATATGTGTCGAGAGATGCCTCGAGGCCACGTTGTGGAGTGTAACACCCCCTGCTGAGACTTTCACGGGCGGAAACATGCGGGTGGATGTGCGTATCCCAGAAGCATAAAAAAAATACATTAAAAAAAAATAAATGGGCTTGGGGGGGGGGAGGGGGAGTGGAGCCTGCAGAATACGCCATGGAGAAAAATAACATGCTAATATAATTAGAGATAATAATCAGAGATTGACTTTGGACGTCCAGATGAATTTGAATAAAAAATATTCACAGCATGTCCCTTCACCCCCCCCCCCCTTCTCCTCGCCGCCCCCCCCCCCACCCACCAAACAGCGATGGTGTAACACGAATGTTACAACAAAAAGTTAATGTTTTAATGATGTGACATGCTTGTCATGCGGATGTCATGCTGTGGCTGTATTTATTACGATGTGTTTAGTCATTTAATGGAGATGTCACACTGACATGCATATAGCTTATGTCATGTATGTGAAGCGCAGATGTCACGATGGGGTATCTTTATCATTGGTGATTGGCCGGTGTCAAATTGACTTACTGATAATATGAAATTTTGATGAGTACAGATATTCTTGCCGAGGTTGATTGATGGTACTTTTATAAAATCTGTATGGTCGCTGAATGACTACATACGCTGTTGGTTTTTGAAATATATAGCATTGGGTGGAGGTCCGTGTATTGCAGTACTCGACTGTCCACAATACAGTCCACCATACTGTCCACCTTACAGACTACCATACTGTCCACCTTACATTCCACAGTACTGTCCACCATACTGTCCACCATATTGTCCACCATACTGTCCACAATACAGTCCACCAAACTGTCCACCATACAGTCCACCATTCAATCCATAATACTGTCCACCATACTGTCCACCATATAGTTCACCATACTGTCCACAGTACAGTCCACCAAACTGTCCACCTTAAGTCCACCTTACAGTCCACCATACAGTCCACCATTCAATCCATAATACTGTCCACCATACTGTCCACCATATAGTTCACCATACTGTCCACAGTACAGTCCACCAAACTGTCCACCTTAAGTCCACCTTACAGTCCACCATTCAATCCATAATACTGTCCATCATACAGTCCACAATACAGTCTACCATATAGTCCACCATATAGTTCACCATACTGTTCACCTTACTGTCCACCAAACTGCCCGCCATACAGTCAACCACACTTTCCAATACTGTCTACCACACTGTCCACCACACTGTCCACCAAACTGTCCACCATACAGTCCACCATTCAATCCATAATACTGTTCACCATACTATCCACCATATAGTTCACCATACTGTCCACAGTACAGTCCACCAAACTGTCCACCTTAAGTCCACCTTACAGTCCACCTTACAGTCCACCATACAGTCCACCATTCAATCCATAATACTGTCCACCATACTGTCCACCATATAGTTCACCATACTGTCCACAGTACAGTCCACCAAACTGTCCACCTTAAGTCCACCTTACAGTCCACCATACAGTCCACCATTCAATCCATAATACTGTCCATCATACAGTCCACAATACAGTCTACCGTATAGTCCACCATATAGTTCACCATACTGTTCACCTTACTGTCCACCAAACTGCCCGCCATACAGTCAACCACACTTTCCAATACTGTCTACCACACTGTCCACCACACTGTCCACCAAACTGTCCACCATACAGTCATCCACACTGTCCACCAAACTTTCCACCATACAGTCCACCACACTGTCCACCAAACTGTCCACCATTCAGTCAACCACACTGTCCACCAAACTGTCCACCATACAGTCCACCACACTGTCCAACAAACTGTCCACCATACAGTCCACCACACTGTCCACCACACTGTCCACCACACTGTCCAATACTGTCCACCACACTGCCCATCTTTCAAGCGTAAGTTATTTCCGTATTCGACTATTGCGATAATGTTAAAAGACCACCATTCAAAAATAAAAAATGACCCACGTGTAGGACATAGAATTAAGAGATAATATCTCACACTATTTTTTTATTTTTGGTTTTGCAGCGGATTTTTGTTTTTTTTGTGATATTTAATCAAGTAATGTACTTAATAAAAGTTTTTTTAGAAAAAAAATATTGACATACACCAATGAAGGATTTTTTAAAAACTTTAAATGTCCTCTGGCATGTTTATAACTCGTACAAAACTCTGAAATACACAAAAAACATATATTACAGATAAATTTTCAACCCCTTGATTAAAACACGGTCTATAAAACATGTGGTCGATTGTGGCTCATAAAACGGTATGTGGCTCTTTGATGGGCGTACAGCGGTGCCCATTGATGCCCTTTCTTTCATTATGTTACTAAATCTCGTTCCGTTGGCTATGCAGTGGCGTAGCGAGGGGCAAGGGGGTCATCATGCCCCTGGCGCTATAATATAATATTTTATGGTTTTCGAATGGAGAGGGGGTCGCTAAAAAGGTCATCGTGCCCCTGGCGCGAGTTAAGCTCGCTACGCCACTGTGGCTGTGATCCATTCTGGATACGTTTCGAATGATAATATAATATTATATTTTTTTTGCTATGTAAAAAACAAAAACACGGGAAGTGGCTTTCGTCAACATCTTGCGTGGGGCCCCTCTAGAGAGGGCCCCATTTGAAAAAAGCATGTCCTGTTAAGATTGCTTTTTTTATCGATATATCGAACTGAATTAAAAAAAAAAAAAAAAACAGTAACAATCTGTGTATTACAAACGTCATAAAATGAATACATTGGGAAGGTTATCAGCTGGTGTGAATGTACAAAGAGTTAAAAATCTTGGTTTGTTCCATTAAGCGGCTGTGTTAACAGTTTATGCTCCACTGTATTTATAAATACATTAAAATATAACTAATATAACATTCTCTAGCGATATGTGTTCTGCGTTAAATCGAAAGTAAATGATTAATACAACAGTATTCCAGTTTAAAAATACAATCATGAAAAATTCGGATCTGCCCGAAACCAAATACAAAAAAAATAACCTAGCCTACCAATCAAGCCTCGGGGGATATAACTCTATGCAAAGATTTTGCAGGGTACAGCTTGTATGTATATATATATATATATATATATACATAGCTAATATAACATTCTCTAGGCCTGTATATATATACGTAACTATACTTTTTGATGTACGTGCAGATTTGTTACACAGTAAATACTTATATTGAGTTTAATAAAATAAATCATATTGAATCATAACAAAAGTGATTATTTGACATAAAACTATTATAAACAACAATAATGATGAAAAATCTAGAACTGTCTCTTGTTCACAATGAATGACGTCATTGTTCTTTGAGTTTGAAATAAGAACTTTTTTCTTTTTTATTATTTCACAACAGGATTAACGACCAAAAACGAAATTAATTTATTCCAAACTAAACACACAAGAAAATTGTCAGAATTAAAAGACTTCTTTTTCTCCCCGTTCCCAAGTAACACCCCCACCCGTCCCTCCTTCCCATCCCCCCCCCCCCACCCATATCCTTCCTTTCACTGTCTGCCCGATACTGTCATGTTGAAGAACCCCCTGCAGGCCAATATAAGATTGTGAAAGAGGTTTTTGTGTGCGCTCTAAGAGTTTGAAAAAAAAGAAGCGAGCGCAGCCTCTTTCCTGATGAGTCCTTCATGCATGATTGCACCTCTGCTTCTGCAATATAATCACTGCCTGCTCTCCCTTGACACGCCAGTGAGTAATTGCCCCTGTCTCGTCCTCTATTTCTTCGCAGCCGTCTGCCAGCGCTTCGCGGAAAACCTAATTTGACTAAGTGCATGCAATTGCAGATAACAAAACTTTATTCTTTTCATCTCTTTCTTGTCTCTCTATCCCTCGTCCTTCACTTTATAATGACTATCTTCGTTTAATATTAGGCAGAATGATTCCCTTTTTTTCATAATTGTATTTTAGAAGCAATGCTGTGTGCTTCACAATTAAATTTGTAGATCAAACTTCCTACATATTATTAGCCATGGGCAAATTGAAAATAATAATTCAATAATACAGCTATCTTGAAATATTACGGTTTGGATGTTCTAAAGAATAGGCATAATCAACCTCCATTGCTACCCCACCACCACCCTCAAACTGGTAAAGAGGCCCGTGTCCGCAACAGGTACTTTTGTTTAATGTCCAAAATATCTCTAGAAGTCTCTTCCTATAGGCCTCTAAAAATATCTATATCTATATATATATATATATAAGAACCATTATAATAAGTACTTCTTTATATAGTTTGATAGTAACGCAAAATTGCTTACATATATAAATACATAGTTAACATATGTATTTGATGAATGTCAGTTCTAAAGTGTTTTTTTTTGTTCAAAGGAGCTGCTGGTTAGCTGTATTGGAGAAGATTTTCTCGTACGATGTTGATTGCGTTTTCTTCATGGGTGGCCCAGGCACAGCTTGCGGTGCTGTTTACTAAATATACTTTCACATGCTACACGTAGCCTATACAGTTTGAGGCACTGTGTACTAAATTTACTTCCATAGAGTACATGTACACATTTTCTGGGGCTGTGTACTAAATTTACTTCCATAGAGCACACGTACACAGTTTGTGGCGTTGTAGGGTTCGAATCTGGGGATTTTTTTCTTAATGTTATTCATATAATAAAATCAATGTGCGTCTCTCGTTGACCTTTTGACAGTTCATTCCTGCCAAATACTTAGGGAGGTCGCTGCGTGAGGTAAGTGGGAGTTGCCTTACCATGTTTTCATCAATTATCAAAAATCAAATCATAAATCAATTTTAGACATTTATGCCCAAAGTTGCTCTTTACCAATGGTTTCGTCAAGTTCGAGAAGATGTTAATTGGGTTTTCTAAGTTTTAATAATGACTTCATCCAGAAAAAAATATAACTTTTTTTTCAGCTAAAGTTTGATTATCACTGCTCTAAACTGTCTACACGGAATACAAGCTAACGTTTGGAAATTAATAATTATTACAGAACAAACTTCTACAGTATAGGTATATGTTGAGGTGATTATCTAAAAAATAAAAGTCTATATTGTTTGACATTTAAACAAATTGTAATTATTGGTCAATATAGCATTAAAAAATATTGATTTAAAAAAAAAATATAATTCGTAGTTTAAAAAAAAATTAATTAAAGGGGTAATATCTCATGTAAAATAATTATTACACATTCGTTTGAAATTCAATTATTTAATCTCTATTTAACAAAAAAAAATGTATACTGTATAGAGTTTATTTTTAAATTCAATTACCAATATAATGAAATCAGGGGAGTGTACCTATGCTCCGGTCTACGGTTAATGCCCTTGTTGACATACAAGATAGTTGTGTACAGACCAGAGGGTGACGCCCATCATATTTAAAAAAAAAAACGATCTCACTCATCTGATTTTGTTATCTGAGGGCCACAAGATGAGAGGCCAGTAAATTCCATCCAGCTTGACCTCAGATCCACATACATGACTTAACAGGTGTTGAATACAGGTCAAGGCAATCGGGGGTGGGGGGTGGAGGCGGTTGTTAATGTGCATGTAATATTCAAGTATATGTATTCCCAGGAGTGATATATGTATGAGATATTCATTGGACACGTGTTAAGCACATCGCCAAAATTACCTATGTTGATATGATCCATGTTTACAATCATCTAGAGCAGTGGTCCCCCCCAGCCTTTTTTTTCTCTCGCCACGGACCGGTCAACGTTTAATAATTTCAACGCGGCCGGTTGTGGCGGGTGGAAAAGAGGGGGGGGGGAGGAAACACGTTAATTATTAATAATTAAGATTGTTGTGATACAGTAAAATAGAAAAGGAGATAATTAAATGTTTCTTGGGCGGCCCAGTACCATTAGATCCACGGACCCGGGGGTGGGGGGGGGGGTTGGGGGGACCACTGATCTCGAGGTCCTCACGGTGTTATTAAAAACGATTAAAATCGTGCCGACCATATAAAAATGACTCCATTAAGATTTCAAAGGTATTTCCCCTCTCGGAGCAAAGGTCAGCAGCACTTGATAAACTTTCACACCCAGCATAAATAATTTTTATCGTAAGTTACATAATTAATTTTTTTCAGCTGTATCAATATAAAGCATAAATTACGCCTTAGAAATTTATTTTTAACCTTAGAAATCTATTTTTAACCTTTACTTTTGGTCGCGCAAGTATAATATTAGTGTTGGCGCCAGAAAAATACAATAGGCTCGGAATGTCATAAAAGAATTTTAAAAAATGATAGAAATATGACCGTTCTAAATTTCCCCCATAGAAAGAATGGGCAGCTAAAGACACATCTAACTTATACCAGCATCGATCCGGGCAGCTAAAGACACGTCTAACTTATACTAGCATCGATCCGGGTAGCTAAAGACACATCTGACTAATACTAGCATCGATCCGGGCTGCTAAAGACACATCTAACATATACTAGCATCGATCCAGGCAGCTAAAGACAAATCTAACTTTGACTAGCATCGATCCAGGCAGCTAAAGACAAATCTAACTTTGACTAGCATCGATCCAGGCAGCTAAAGACACATCTAACTTTGACTAGCATCGATCCGGGTAGCTAAAGACACATCTAACTTATACTAGCATCGATCCGGGCAGCTAAAGACACGTCTAACTTTGACTAGCATCGATCCGGGCAGCTAAAGACACATCTAACTAATTCTAGCATCGATCCGGGTAGCTAAAGACACGTCTATCTTATACTAGCATCGATCCGGGCTCAATCCATAAAATTGTAAAACCATCAATGTACTGTCACAATGTATGAATCCCATCTTACCATCAATGTTCTGTCACAATGTATCAATCCATTCTTTTTATTGCCATTCAGACCGCAGCCGGCTGACCTAGGGGGGTTGAGGACAGGATTCTTCCATTAATGCTTGGTCAATTATATTATCGCTGTCCAGCGACGCAGAGAGATTGACCTAATTTGCGTTGACTAAATGGACTTTTCGAAAAAGACTAAGAAACGTACGGGTATTACCTGTGGATGGGTGAAGGAGGTGATTAGTTGTTTGTATTTTGTTTTCTAAGGCTGGTCATATAAAAGTCTGACCGAAGAACGTTTGGAACCCGGAATAGTCCAACATATCTAGCCGTATAATGCTAAACCAAGACTCTGTGACCATTACAACTTGGTTGTGTAGAACGTACTAAGTAAGGTCACTACCAAAATGCTCCGATGGTGTATACCGAAGGCATTAGCGAGCTTAACTCGCGCCCGGGGCACAATACATTTTTAATATCTTTTTAGCGCTTCTCCCCCCCCCCATTCGAAAACCATATAATATTATATGTAAAATATACCGTTTGGCGCCTTTTTGTGATCAGCGCCCGGAGCATGATGCCTCCCCTTGCCCACCCCTCGCTACGCCTCTGTGTATATCGATTCATAACGCGAGGAGAGAGTTGCAGCCTAATAGTGACATCATAGGGAACTTTGGAGATGAAGCTTTATTTTTTTTAAAAATAAGAACAAAAGTGCAAAACTCCAACCCATCTCCCACCCCCCCCCCAACCCCAACCCTTTTCCTCTCAAGATGTAAACATAATTATTTTTACTTCATCGAAATAAACACCAGTTGACCTATTTACTTTTTACTCAGTCCAAAGTAAATAAATTACATGCTTTCTTCTGATTGGGTAACTAATTTGATCCCTATTTCCGGTTTGATTTGTACATTTTTTTTTTTTTTAAGACTAAAATAAAATGTGCATAAAGAAAAAAGTGTGGGAATCTGCAATATTATCTTTGAACTACTCAGCTGAAATTATTTACCAAACTGCTTAATTAAAAAAAAAAAATAAATGATATCATCTTAATTTGTTAATGTAACCTTCCTATCCTGCCGCCCCCCCCCCCCACCCCACTACCCGGAATCTGATGCACAACTGTCAGTCTGTCTATTTCTATGTCACTTAAAAAAAAAATAAACATATTAAAACTATCATAATCATACACAATGACAACATGCACGTCATGTCTATAGTCGTGAGACATGGGTCCACTAATGTTCTTGCCCACAGGTCGATAGCAGCCAACACTTGTCATGAGTTCTAACTTCTAAGTCCTTTGTTTGATCCGTTAGGAAAACAACCACAACAACAACAACAACATTTGTCTGTTCATGGGTGGGAACAAGAGATGAGCGGATAGCGGACGCGTCCGCTTGCGGACGCAGATCCGCAGACTTTTCCGAATCCGCGGACTGACAGCGGACGCTTTGTATGGTTAAGTTGCGGACTCGCGGACTGACGCGGATCTTCTTTAGCGTTACAATAAAAATTTTCAAATCATTTAAACAACTAAATTTCAGCAATGCGGACGCGCGGACTGAATGCGGACCAATGTTGTAAGATTCTGCGAACGCGGATCATTGATAGAAATCCGCGGACGGACGCGGACGCTAAATTTCAAGATCCGCACACCTCTGGTGGGAACCCCCGTATCCCCGTCGCTTTCAATACTCTGATATAGGATTGATAGACAGCTCGGGGAATGGTCCACTCTACAATACTGTCAATTACCTTACAAGGGTCAAAGAATTTCTGACGGCAGTCTTGCCTGGAGTCCCTGTTAGTAATGATGTCGAATTGGCGCACCAGTTGCAGAAACCTCATTGGCTTTGGGCGGGGCGGGAGAGAGAGGGGGGATGGTGAAACAGTTATTAAGATTGATTCTGCTTGATTGCTGTGTTATGTGAGGATAGTCTAATTTATTAAAAATGGGGTTTAATTTTTTGTTTCGCAACATTCCCCCCATCAACTTTTTTTTGTTTTGAAAATTACACTATTGTGACTAGCAAGTGTTTTACTATTGTCACTAGCAAGTGTTCTTCTATTGTGACTAGCAAGTGTTTTGCTATTGTCACTAGCAAGTGTTCTGCTATTGTGATTAGCAAGTGTTTTGCTATTGTCACTAGCAAGTGTTCTGCTATTGTCACTAGCAAGTGTTCTTCTATTGTGACTAGCAAGTGTTCTGCTATTGTCACTAGCAAGTGTTCTGCTATTGTGACTAGCAAGTGTTCTGCTATTGTCACTAGCAAGTGTTCTTCTATTGTGACTAGCAAGTGCTCTGCTATAGTCATTGTCAAGTGCTCTGCTATTGTCACTAGCAAGTGTTCTGCTATTGTCACTAGCAAGTGTTCTTCTATTGTGACTAGCAAGTGTTCTGCTATTGTCACTAGCAAGTGTTCTTCTATTGTGACTAGCAAGTGCTCTGCTATTGTCACTAGCAAGTGTTCTGCTATTGTCACGAGCAAGTGTTCTGCTATTGTCACCAGCAAGTGTTCTGCTATTGTCACTAGCAAGTGTTCTTCTATTATGACTAGCTGGTGTTCTGCTATTGTCACTAGCAAGTGTTCTTCTATTGTGACTAGCAAGTGTTTTGCTATTGTCACTAGCAAGTGTTCTGCTATTGTCACTAGCAAGTGTTCTTCTATTGTGACTAGCAAGTGCTCTGCTATTGTCACTAGCAAGTGTTCTTCTATTGTGACTAGCAAGTGTTCTGCTATTGTCACTAGCAAGTGTTCTGCTATTGTCACTAGCAAGTGTTCTTCTATTGTGACTAGCAAGTGCTCTGCTATTGTCACTGTCAAGTGTTCTGCTATTGTGACTAGCAAGTGTTCTTCTATTGTGACTAGCAAGTGTTCTGCTATTGTCACTAGCAAGTGTTCTTCTATTGTGACTAGCAAGTGCTCTGCTATAGTCATTGTCAAGTGCTCTTCTATTGTCACTAGCAAGTGTTCTTCTATTGTGACTAGCAAGTGTTCTGCTATTGTCACGAGCAAGTGTTCTGCTATTGTCACCAGCAAGTGTTCTGCTATTGTCACTAGCAAGTGTTCTTCTATTATGACTAGCTGGTGTTCTGCTATTGTCACTAGCAAGTGTTCTTCTATTGTGACTAGCAAGTGTTTTGCTATTGTCACTAGCAAGTGTTCTGCTATTGTCACTAGCAAGTGTTCTTCTATTGTGACTAGCAAGTGCTCTGCTATTGTCACTGTCAAGTGTTCTGCTATTGTGACTAGCAAGTGTTCTTCTATTGTGACTAGCAAGTGTTCTGCTATTGTCACTAGCAAGTGTTCTTCTATTGTGACTAGCAAGTGTTCTGCTATTGTCACTAGCAAGTGTTCTTCTATTGTGACTAGCAAGTGCTCTGCTATAGTCATTGTCAAGTGCTCTTCTATTGTCACTAGCAAGTGTTCTTCTATTGTGACTAGCAAGTGTTCTGCTATTGTCACTAGCAAGTGTTCTTCTATTGTGACTAGCAAGTGTTCTGCTATTGTCACTAGCAAGTGTTCTTCTATTGTGACTAGCAAGTGTTCTGCTATTGTCACTAGCAAGTGTTCTTCTATTGTGACTAGCTGGTGTTCTGCTATTGTCACTAGCAAGTGTTCTTCTATTGTGACTAGCTAGTGTTCTGCTATTGTCACTAGCAAGTGTTCTTCTATTGTGACTAGCAAGCGCTCTGCTATTGTCACTGTCAAGTGTTCTGCTATTGTGACTAGCAAGCGCTCTGCTATAGTCTCGGTCAAGTGTTCTGCTAACCTCAAAGAGGAATATATTATCACAAGATAAGGAAACCAACTTAGGACATTAAAAAAAAATCACAGGAAATCCAGTTATGCTCATCTTTCTACCTTCTTCCGCTGATATTGTTGTCGGGCTAAATGATATATTGCGTGCAGATAACAGCCACACGAGAGAGAGAGAGAGAGAGAGAGAGAGACAGAGAGAGAGACAGAGAGACTGAGAGAGAGAGAGAGACAGAGAGAGAGAGAGAGAGAGAGAGAGAGAGAGAGATTCGAAATATTGGAACATTTTCGTCGCCACTGCCACTTTCTCGTCTGCTATGTTTGACAATAAAACAGAAGACCTTCATCTGGGTTTATTTTAGGCGTCATTATAATATATTAAGACGTTAGAATTTTGAGAATGTGACATACACTGTCATACAGTGGTCTTTACAAAAAGATAAATACGTTTGCAAAGCGTCTAGTTACATTAAATCAAGATATATGCTGACAAAACTTTTTTTTTTGCTGACTTATTTAATTTTATCACAAAAATATCTGAGTTTTGAGATATCAATGATGTAATTATTGAAATGTTAAAAGTTAATTGCATTCATAATTATTAAAGGGTTAACTTCGGTGGCTTACGAAATGTAAATTATATTATTTTCCACAGTTTAGGTATTGGTATGGGGTGATTATCTTGTGGTTTATTTTAGAAGGCTGTTTAAAAAAAAAAAAAAAGAAATAGGGAAGATGTTATTTCTCATTGTAGCAGGTCACGTGGGTCATGCATACATTTCTTATATGATATTATGTTGCCAAATGACTTATACACATTCACAAACAAACACAAATACAAACAGACACATACATTTACCAACATTCACGTGGATATAGTTATGTATAAATAGTTGTAATCATATGAGCAATTGTACATACATAATAAAACACATTCAAATATACCACTCAAACAATCCCTTCATTACATACACACAAGCGCGAAGACATACATACACACATAAAACATATAATACATAATACACAAAAGCATATAAATACATCTACACACACACACAAACGCACGCTGACATACACTTACACACTTACAATACAGAAATACATAATATACACACAAATACATACATGTATAATTCACAAACACACACACACACAAACACAGACATACTATTTTACTATACTAATGAATTACATTTGGAGTGTATTTTTCGCAGCACAATTCAAACACACACACACAAACACTAGCTGCAATATGTGTGTGTGTGTTTAAGCCCCTCAAAACTTTTTCATTTCCCTTGAAGATTCTCAAGTCACCGACATTCCTTTCTGATTAGTTTTTGTCAGAATTTCGCGTGCATATCCCCGGCTACATACTTTGTGCCTCAAAAAATTGTACGACTCTCCCTAGGAGAACGTAGTGTTGACATTATGGGCGGGAGGATTGAGGGTGGGGAGAGAAATGTGTAGGCAAATATTAAAAGTATATGCGTATGAATATGTGTATGTATGTAAGCATATTACGGTATTTTGATGCAGACTTTTTAAATGTGTCGGTAAATAGATGTAACCGCAAAGTGGATTTATCCAGTGACCGATAAAAGTCCATGAAGTAGATAACAAGGAGAATTGGATATATATATATATATATATATATATATATATATATGTGTGTGTGTGTGTGTGTGTGTGTGTGTGTTTTACCTGCCAGTATCTGACATTGGGCAAACTTGACATTTGTGTGTGCCCAACAGGCTAGACTCGAGAGCTCAAAGCGATGTTGCGAACAGTATCGTATGAAAGAGAAATATCTATATCAATGACATTGTTGTTGGCAGTCGACCACGCCCAGTGGTCAATCTGTTAGTATTAAATTGATATTTGCTTTTACAGTTTCCCGCCAATTAACACGTTGGTAATCAATAGTGTCTCTTTCATTCGGTACTTCTCTCAATGTCACTTCTAGCTTTGGCCGGTCAGACTCAGCCGTCGTTCACATTGACCGTCTAATGTAGACAGTGTAATGTATGTGTGTGTGTGTGAATATATAGATATATAAATAACACACAATTAGATTTGATTTTCTGATGGCTGCATAGAGAATTCTAAAAATAGTTAATAACGCAAAGTTGACAATGTTTATTGCCCGGAAATTTTCAATGAACTTTTTTTTGTACTCACCAAGTTATACCTCTGGTCATTTGATAAGTACTCATTTAACTCAACAGTCCAGTGCTATTAATGTAGAATTAAGAGCCACAAAAAAAAAAGTAAAAACATCTGTAGGTTGACATCAGTGCGGGTCTCCATGCGTTAACAAAAATACATTCACAATTTAAAACACACACATACTTACACACACTTACACACACTTACGCACACACACACATACATGGTTCTCATACCCACTCACATGTTGTGCACGTACACGAGAAGAATGCCGGTTCCATACCTCATGCAAGTCCATAAACCTCAAATTAGAATTCATGGCCAAGGTCTGGAACTGAGATGTAATGAGGGGTAGTTGGGTGGTGGAGGGGGGGGCGGCAGGAGGAAGTGAGGGGTGGGGGAGGGGGTGGGGGTTTAAAGAGCAGGGGGAATGGCTGAACTTTATCTATTTATGAGTGTCTGCGAGGTTATACGAAAACAACACCTCTCTCCCACCGACCCACCCACTCAGTGGTACAAAAGTAACTCTAGGCCACGGGAGAGAATACGTCACGATAAAGGACAAGGACATTTTTACTAAAAGGGTTTATTTATATATATATCTGTATATTTTTTGTATACTCATGTAGACCTATATATTTATTTGTATATTTATGTATATATTTATTTGTATATTTATGTATATATTTATTTGTATATTTATGTATATATTTATTCCTTGTTCAGCAATTATCTCAAGGGACTTAAGTCTGTACGTTACGTTTTTATCGAAACAAAACCACAAATCACTGGAACAAAAAAAAACAACATTTCTGTATGGAACAGAGGTTCCCGAACTTTTGTGAAAACTGTCTTGTTGTCGCTTCACTTCAGTAAATAAATAGCTTTAAATTTGGTACCCACAATGAAATAAAGTTGTGACCTGCAGCGTGGAGTGTACCGCTGGTGGTGCGGCCAAACTGGGCGCCGAACTAGGAAAATGGCGCCGAATAAGCGCTGTTAAATGTTTATTGCACTTTTCAGATTCGAAAACGGCGCATAAAAAAATGTAGCTCGCACAGGGCGTCATAATAGCTAGCTACGGCCCTGGTAGTGACTGTGCAGGCACAAGTACCTGTCTGATTCCGTGAACACGTTGTGGATTGAAGTGTCGCTACACTAGCTATCTGGTAGTGACTGTGCAGGCACAAGTACTTGTCTGATTCCGTGAACACATTGTGGATTGAAGTGTCGCTACACTAGCTACCTGGTAGTGACTGTGCAGCCACAAGTACTTTTCTGATTCCGTGAACACGTTGTGTCGCCACAATAGAACATGCTTTTCAAGTTGCCTTTGCGATTACACACCTAACTGTTCTTTTTTTCAAGTGCTACCTACACATAGTGTGCGACACTTACTTTGCAAACCACCGGTGTAGAATTTCGCAATCTCACCACCTCCAGAATTTTAAGTCTATCCCTGAATTTTTTGGGTATTATCATGTCGTTTTTTTTTATATTGTGACCTATAATCCAATGATCTATGGACGACCGACCTATTTGCCATCACATAACATCGTCTCTTATCTTAGGGCAATCTTTGAAATGTGTATTATTCTAATCAGAGTCCAGGTAAAGATGAGAATAACCCTATCAATATGTAATGCAAGGTAGTTCTACTGCTCTTTTTCGGATGGTCGTGCGGTAAAGCGCTCGACTGTCGACCTGAAGGTACTTGGTTCGATCTCCGGTGAGGACCAAGGAAAATTTTCAGGTCTTGGCTAAAGTTCCCGATATATCTCCCATGGTGTCTCCATGGCCATTGCACTATCGGCTATGGTGGTGATGAAAGAAAGGAACCATAAAAACCGTCCCGTCATACATCATATATCATACATCATACATTATATATATAATACATCATACATCATAAATCATACATTATATATAATACATCATGCATCATACATCATACAACATACATCATATATCATATATCATACATTATATATAATACATCATACATCATAAATCATACATATATATAATACATCATGCATCATACATTATACATCATATATCATGTCTCATATATAATACATCATACATCATAATCCTACAGGAATCCCAAGCCAGCCGATGGACAGAATATAGCAGTTGATAAAGTGTATTAATTATAAATATAAACTTTTTGTAAAATGCGAGACGCTGGGTGGGAGATGTGGCGTGTATGTGTGTGTGTGTGTGTGCGTGGGGGGAACGATGATTAAATGACTAACATGCTGACTCAGATTTCACTATCTTAAGGTCATCTTGACATGAAACGTACACTTAAATACTCCAATTACTTCGCCCTGGCGCTTCTGACATGTACACATAAATAACAAACTCCAATGGTTAGGACACGCTACATTCTCAGCAAACAGCTCTCACTTAAAAACAAGCAATCTAAGCCTGTTCCATTCTGGACACAGGTGTTAGAGCATTTTCGTATTATGTATCAGTACGTATGCTATCTTTCAGTAAATATTTGTAAATTTTGGAAATGTTTATAAATTCAATTGTGTAATGCATATATCTGAAAAAAAGATATTAAAAAGACGTTTCTTTATATTTGAAAACAAAATTATTTTCTCTTAAATCTAACTACAAGTGGTTTGTGGTCACTGAAATAGGACTCATAATTGAAACATTCTATATTGTAGTCATTTAATTGTCCGAAAACTCCGTCAATTGTTGTTTGATAATTATATATTATGGGTTTTATAAAAAGTACCCCATGTTGAATAACTGTTACAAAAATAAATAATGATTACGCCCATTTTGATTAGCTTTTATTATTTATATTTAAAATATAAGCAAAACGGTACATAAAAAACTCTTATATTTTGGCCCTGAGAAGTCAAATCGCGAAATGGACTTTTGACGTACACTTGGCAGGCCAAGACCTACAAAATGATATATACATCATGGGTATAGGACTTATGGTTGCTTAGATATAGGGCGCTCCATTGTAAATATAGCTTTTATGGTAAAAAACGGTACTTTATAAGCCCCCTTTTACGGCCCTCAGAAATCAGATCGCGAAATGGACTTTTGCTGCACACATGGCAGGCCAAGACCTACACAATGATATATACATCATGGGTCTAGGACTTATGGTTGTTGAGATCTAGGGTGATGACGGACAGACAGACAGACAGACAGACAAAACGGGGACAATAGAGCATTTTTTTTCGAAAATGCTCTAAAAAGTACACGTATTAAGTAACTCAATCACCTTAGCATTACATTACGACCTACCCAGCCACCTGTTTGCATTACATGTACGGGCCTTAACTTAATTAATTTATTGGAGGGCTCGTAAACCCGCTTGTACCTAGTACCCCCCCTCCTCCCCCGCTCCCCACACACCAACCTCCTTAACAAAAAACCAACCCCTCTCACTACCCAACAGTTGCCTCTGACAACTGCCAGAAGGTCAAAGAAGATAACCTGGGCAGGTTCACTTTGACCGTAAAATAAAAAAAAAACATTATCTTTGGCCGAAACAGGTAGACACGTCCTCGCCACCTGTTCCTCGTGACATGACAGTTTTATTCACAGGTAATTAACTCTTTAATCCCTGTATCTCGAATACTTTGGGTCCATTATAGATATTACATTGATATATATAAAGGAACGGTGGGAAGGGAAAGGTGGTAGGTAGATTTGATACTATTATTAATGCAGAGCTCTTAGTGTAATGTAAAGTGTCCATCTGAAAAAAAAATTAGTGTACCTCTTTGCACTAAACAAAACACAAGTATGAACCTCAGTCAGTGTCGTAGAGAGGGTGCAGCTCCCGATATTTTAAAGACAGGAGTAATTTTTTTTTTTGGGAGGTACCAACTTAAAACATTTTTTTTTTCACAAATGCTTCCCCCCCCCCCTCCACCGGTTGCTAGAGACGCCACTGACTACAGCACATAATAATAACTTGTTCCAGCTAAATATTCTCCGCTGTATCCGCCCTTTCCGACCATGGCGGATACTATTATGTATTGCTGGTCCCTAGGCGGTAGGGCTTATACAAAAACCGACTTTTAAAAAAACCGGTTGTCGAAGGTCGATTTCTCAAAAAACCTGCGAAAACCGGTTTTCGGTCTTACTATAAAATAAGTGAATTAACGGATATTTTAAGCATTCTAGCAATAATTATTTTCAATGTATGTAGTATTTAATTAACGTGTATGAGAAATGATAAAGGATAGTGTAATTAAGTTAAACAATTTTTACGTAAAACAATAAATTCAAGAAAAAAGTTATCAATATGACAGTAAAATTACTACTACTTGTCGAGGAGTTAAGGTTGATTTAAATATCCATTAATTGATTTAGTTTGTGCATATGTGTTAATCACATTTTTTAAGTAACTCTAGAGAGTTTTAATTTTTATATTGTTATGTGACGTAGTTTTTTATAGTTTGACGTCATTTAAGATTTTGCGTAGAAACAAGCCTTGGTGATAACGGCAGTTGCTTTCTAGTTCTTGAACATACAAGACGTATTATTATTTAACTCTAGAAGAAGTTAATATATTCGCTTTCATATAGCAACTCATATATATTATTTGATCTTTTGAAGATGTGCCTTTATGATTCAACATGTTTGCTATGTTAATGTCTTCGTAAATAAATGTACCAATGAATCAGCAACATTGAATTGTGCATTGATTTGAGTAGTGTTTGTGTGTGAGGAATAAGAGACACGCTACCACAGTAACGCCTCCAAGATCAGTCTGACTGCAACTGCAGTCAGACCCCAACATTAACATTGCATCAAGATAACCTTTTAAAATATGGTTGGATATTATTGATTATCATTGATTATTATTGAATATGGTTGGATATTATTGAATATCTTTGATTATTATTGAATATGGTTGGATATTATTGATTATCATTGATTATTATTGAATATGGTTGGATATCATTGAATATCATTGATTATTATTGAATATGGTTGGATATTATTGATTATCATTGATTATTATTGAATATGGTTGGATATTATTGAATATCATTGATTATTATTGAATATGGTTGGATATTATTGAATATCATTGATTATTATTGAATATGGTTGAATATTATTGAATAGTAGGTTGATATTGAAATACTGATGAGTTGTTATTTATGATGGATTATATTTATAAAGAAATGTTGCACATTTTTGAAGGGAGGGGAGGTGTCGAGGAGTTAAGGTTGATTTAAATATCCATTAATTGATTTAGTTTGTGCATATGTGTTAATCACACTTTTTAAGTAACTCTAGAGAGTTTTAATTTTTATATTGTTATGTGACGTAGTTTTTTATAGTTTGACGTCATTTAAGATTTTGCGTAGAAACACGCCTTGGTGATAACGGCAGTTGCTTTCTAGTTCTTGAACATACAAGACGTATTATTATTTAACTCTAGAAGAAGTTAATATATTCGCTTTCATATAGCAACTCATATATATTATTTGATCTTTTGAAGATGTGCCTTTATGATTCAACATGTTTGCTATGTTAATGTCTTCGTAAATAAATGTACCAATGAATCAGCAACATTGAATTGTGCATTGATTTGAGTAGTGTTTGTGTGTGAGGAATAAGAGACACGCTACCACAGTAACGCCTCCAAGATCAGTCTGACTGCAACTGCAGTCAGACCCCAACATTAACATTGCATCAAGATAACCTTTTAAAATATGGTTGGATATTATTGATTATCATTGATTATTATTGAATATGGTTGGATATTATTGAATATCTTTGATTATTATTGAATATGGTTGGATATTATTGATTATCATTGATTATTATTGAATATGGTTGGATATCATTGAATATCATTGATTATTATTGAATATGGTTGGATATTATTGATTATCATTGATTATTATTGAATATGGTTGGATATTATTGAATATCATTGATTATTATTGAATATGGTTGGATATTATTGAATATCATTGATTATTATTGAATATGGTTGAATATTATTGAATAGTAGGTTGATATTGAAATACTGATGAGTTGTTATTTATGATGGATTATATTTATAAAGAAATGTTGCACATTTTTGAAGGGAGGGGAGGTGTCGAGGAGTTAAGGTTGATTTAAATATCCATTAATTGATTTAGTTTGTGCATATGTGTTAATCACACTTTTTAAGTAACTCTAGAGAGTTTTAATTTTTATATTGTTATGTGACGTAGTTTTTTATAGTTTGACGTCATTTAAGATTTTGCGTAGAAACACGCCTTGGTGATAACGGCAGTTGCTTTCTAGTTCTTGAACATACAAGACGTATTATTATTTAACTCTAGAAGAAGTTAATATATTCGCTTTCATATAGCAACTCATATATATTATTTGATCTTTTGAAGATGTGCCTTTATGATTCAACATGTTTGCTATGTTAATGTCTTCGTAAATAAATGTACCAATGAATCAGCAACATTGAATTGTGCATTGATTTGAGTAGTGTTTGTGTGTGAGGAATAAGAGACACGCTACCACAGTAACGCCTCCAAGATCAGTCTGACTGCAACTGCAGTCAGACCCCAACATTAACATTACATCAAGATAACCTTTTAAACCTTCACACTACTGTCTACTGTGTACCTATATATTCATTTAAACTGCTTTATAACTAAACAAATTTATATCATGACCTTTATTTGACAGTCACCAATAAGTCTTAATTCTATCTCGTGTTTCATTTATATTATATTGTCAAAGACATGAGGTTTGGTTTGCCACTGTTGAGGACCCCTATGAGGGTGCCCTTGGCTTGTTGCTAAGAGTATGAGGGCTGACTCAATGATGACTCGTATTTGTATTTGTGTTTCTACCACACACAGTCTCACCAACAATTAAACGTATAACAAGTGACGATGATCAATTCAACAAGTGTGTGCAGCGACAAAATATATTTATTTACAGAGACACCAGTCCGTAACAGAGATCTGGTGGTCTTTAAAATCATAAACAAAGGTAATCCAAAAATGCCAAAGATTAATCCAGTATCAATGAATAGAATCAAAGGGACGTTCTCTCGATAGATCATCCTTCTCTCTCTCTGTCTCTCTCTCTTTCTCTCAGAGACACAACAACCGACTCTCTCCTCAGAGAGCCTACAGTCGAATGTCCACTCGACAAGACCCCGCTCACCGGTCGAATGTCTATGAAACTATCTTACATTCCTCAAACACTTTCTTCCACGTGACCCCTAGCCAATCAATTATAATATCTGTTTCTTTCAAATCAGGGGGTGGAGCCTAGATGGGGAGGGGGGGAGAAGTACGTCATACCGACAAACAGGACATCCATCCCTTTGTCGGCAGTTGACTAGGGCCGAGTGACCAGGGAGAATCCCGCGAGGAATGTAACGTGTTTCTGTCAACCGCTGCTTTGGTTCATCGACGGAGATTTCGCCGACCACCAGGTCTATGACGCAATTACGGGGGTGGGGTAAAAAGGGTGGGGAACTGGAGAACGGGAACGTATATTATTAAACATGGTATAATATACATCTTAACGTTAGCAATACTATTAAGTTAAGGGTTGGAGCAAAGGGGATGGTTTCGACAGATTAGTCACAACCCGTGACAGCCACACACAGACCAGTTATGAAATCAGCCGTTGTGATGTAAATCTCAGTATAGAGTTTATTTATATACATATTACATAGTCTATAGATATTACGGCTCTCTTTCTAGTCATGGTATTCTTTTTCTGTCTTCCCCCTGAATCCCCCCCCTCACTCATCCTCTGTCTAAGTTTCTAACATGTGACACAGCACACAAACACCTCCGTGGACCCACATCGAGTGCCCGTTTCAAAACGTTCCTCCACTGTTGTACTAAATTAACTCCTCACCCCTCCCTTCATACAGTTGTCTCCCCACATACCCCCTCTCATCCCTGAGATGTATTAGTTACACCAGTCATTACACCGGTGGAGGTGTTGGATGACGATCATAAATTTAGTCAACTAGAAAAAAATTGCCCCGTTCTGTCTATTGTTTAGTGATGAGCTAGGGAGGCACCGATTATTTACCCCCCCCCTACCCCGTTTCAATTCATATACTTCCCGCAATTCAACACTAAATTCGTGCGCTAAAAAAAACATCGGTTGTTCTGAGAAATTAGTAAACGACTTGAATTAAGCCCTCTTTCTAGGTGGAAGAAACGGATGCAATAAATCTCTCTATGTGTATATACCGTCCCCTTCACTTGGGATCGCCTACTCTACAATTACTTTCTATCAATGACAATGTACACAGGTGGGACTGAGGAAGGAATTCTTTGGAAAGTCACAGTTTCCCAGATTTCTCTGTAATTTCGTGGAATTTTTTTCTAATTGTTAAGTTCCAAGCTAAAACTGGCTTTTAAAGCCCAAAAAACCGGTTGTCGAATGCTTTGACTTTCGTCAAAAAAACCGGTTTTTCGCCGCCGGTTTTTAAAAACCGACAACCCCCCTACTAGGCGGTGATCTCTATACACATTGTTTGAAAGTACTATGTAACTCTATGTCGGGTTATTCAGTGTCAGATTTGATACACGTATGTGAAATGGCTCCTTTAGTGGTATGTGCTCTATGAAGCCTCGTAGTTTGTTGTATAAATGAACGCCTCTATTTACCACCTTTAATTTTTACTCTAGTTATGTCTACGCCTCTGTGCTTATGTCTACGGTTCTGTAGTTATGTCTACGCCTCTGTAGTTATGTCTACGTCTACTGTAGTTATGTCTACGTCTCTGTAGTTATGTCTACGCTTCTGTAGTTATGTCTACGTCTACTGTAGTTATGTCTACGTCTTCTGTAGTTATGTCTACGCTTCTGTAGTTATGTCTACGTCTACTGTAGTTATGTCTACGCCTCTGTAGTTATGTCTAGGCCTCTGTAGTTATGTCTACGCTTATGTAGTTATGTCTACGTCTACTGTAGTTATGTCTACACCTCTGTAGTTATGTCTACGCCTCTGTAGTTATGTCTACGCTTCTGTAGTTATGTCTACGTCTACTGTAGTTATGTCTACGCCTTCTGTAGTTATGTCTACGCCTCTGTAGTTATGTCTACGCTTCTGTAGTTATGTCTACGTCTACTGTAGTTATGTCTACACTTCTGTAGTTATGTCTACGCCTCTGTAGTTATGTCTACGTCTACTGTAGTTATGTCTACGCTTCTGTAGTTATGTCTACGCCTCTGTAGTTATGTCTACGCCTCTGTAGTTATGTCTATGCCTCTGTAGTTATGTCTACGTCTACTGTAGTTATATCTACGTCTACTGTAGTTATGTCTACGCCTCTGTAGTTATGAAAACTTCTGTTATATTGAATAATTCCGCTGATTTCTGTTGGTTGAAAGATTCCGTTATGTCGCAGTATTCTGAAAGATTCCGTTATGTTGCAGTATTCTGAAAGATTCCGTTATGTTGCAGTATTCTGAAAGATTCTGTTATGTTGCAGTATTCTGAAAGATTCTGTTATGTTGCAGTATTCTGAAAGATTCTGTTATGTTGCAGTATTCTGACAGATTGTGTTATAATTTAGTATTCCGCTGAACGCAGTAGATGTACTAAACAATTTCAAGTGCAAACACCTGGGAATTCACGATGTGTGTTAAGTGTACCTGAAGACTAAATAACTGGAGCACAATGGTGATAACAAGTCGTTTTAAATAATAGTAAGGAGTGGGTGGGTGGGCCGTGAGAATAGTTACTGGGTGACGCACTTTAATTTACTATAAACAACAACAAAAAATATCTAATGTACCGTTATATTTTGGTTTTATTCAATAACTGTCTTAATCTTCATTTTTTTTTACAAGTCCGTGAAAGGATGAGAAGTTTATCTCTTAGATCCTATAGACTACCAATGGGACGGTTTTTTGCAGTGCCCTTCTTTCACCCCCACCATAGCCAGTATTGCTAAGGTCATAGAAGGACCATGGGAGACATATTTGGCTAAAAAATAGCTTAAAGGGCTTGGCGAAAAGTACCGGTGGAAGCTCTTTGAACGGTTTCATCAGAAACATGTTCTAGAAAAAGGGGTGAGGGTCGGGCTTATTTCCATGGGACGATCAGTGAGTGCCCAACTAACTGCCATCTCTGAGTCTCGAACTTTAAAAGTTGCATTTAGCCTATATGCTGCATCAACGAGGTCACGGAGAACCTTCGCAGTCACAGATTATGTCACCCGCGAAAAGTATTTTAAGGACGTCAGTGAGCTTCGAATCCGTGACCTTCCCCATGTTCACCACAATCTGAACAGCGTCGTGATCCCTTGCCATTGGGGCCCCTAGTCTTGGGCCACCCCCACCCCTCTCTATACTTCTATTATCTGCCGCAAAATATCATAGAGGTAAGCGGAACATCTTTTTTTTTTCAACAGTTTGTGTAGGGGAGGAGCATAATGGGGGAGGGAGGGGTTGGGTCTCAAGACATTCTTGCGTTCCCACGTCGACAACATGATAAATGGACTTTCAATTTCATCTTCTTGCAGCCTGCTTGGACTGTGCAATTGTAAGAAGACCCATACTGTCCACGACATGTAAAAGACTAACATAGTTAAAGATTTCATTGAATTGTCCACCATTGAGTTTCAACCTACTGATTGTCTTTACACACAGACCGGACGGACACTAAACCGGTCAATACACAAAAAAAAATGTCTTGGTGACTTTTTGTACATGTTCGGTCAACCGTACAAATATATACAATTCTCCATCCATGATGTTTGAACATGACTTAATTCCTTGAACTCCCTGCAGGTCTCTGCTATCACTCTCCACTGCACCCTGTTTTGTGTGTGTGTGTGTGTGTTAAGGGGGAGGGGGCTTTTTTCAATTCACCTCAAGTTAGGTTGCAACTTTTCATTTCCTGTTCACAAGACATTCTCCAAGTGGTCTTTGGGCTGCCAACCTTTCTCTGGCCTTGGGTATTCAAACTGTAGAGCCAATCTCGTAATGTCTTCTGGAGTCTTCCTGATTGAGTGACCAATCATCCATCTTCATTTTTTCTTCTGGATATTTGTAACTCTATGGGATCATTGTTTTGCCTGTTGCCAGCGGTCATTGAACCTAACTTCATCCAGTAGTCACCTTTTCCCCCAGGTGATACAAATATTATGTACTTCATTTACTTAACTGAGATAAACGGTTTTAGTTTCCTTCATTATTTTTTTTCCATTGTGAACAACCAGATGACTTAATATCTTCAAAACCGCTTAGTAGAAGGATATCACCACATTTCAAACAAAATTATGGTTTAATCTATGTTCATTTATATATTTCCTTTTTTTTTAAAAAAAAAATGTTTGTTACGTTGGTACCATAAATCAAGTTACCCTCATCCCCAGATATCAGCGTTATAGGCATTTGACGTACTTGGTCAATATATTGACCTTAGCAAGCAGTTCCATAAATTCTGATTCCGGTTCTTTTTTTTTTTTTTAAAAAAAAAGGTTATAATTAAGATGAGTGTTGTGTACAATTACTTGAGATCTAGCCATATGCGTCCACTAAATGTTATATCTTATAGGTTGTTATTATTTTTTTTTAAATCATGTTTAACGAAGTGGGGTGTGGAGGGATTTGTGGTTGTGGTGGCGGGAGGGGGAGGGGGGAATGCTGTTGTGCCCGACTCCGAGTCACACTTTTCTGTACATCTCTAATAACACTTTTAGATAAACCAATCTTTAATTTTTTTTTATCCAGACTCGTAAAAACAATAACTGTAAAAAAAAGGTTGAAGGGGGGGGGGTGTGGGTGGGGGTGAGGGGGGCAAGGGTAAGTGCTGGGCTGTTGTATAGTTGTAAGAAAAAGGGGGGACAACTTTTTTTATAGACGGCCATGTGCTCTGTGTTTTCAGATAACATTTATCTCCCTTTCATGCACACACACACACACACAAAACTAAAGCAACTAACACAAAAGTTATCGCTTAATTTTCTTGTCGTAGATAACTTTGTGTTCCGAGACTTGTTCATGGCCGTAGATGTGTCGTTCTGGACCCTCTCATTCAAAAGTGCCCAATTTTTTTTTTCATTGAGCAGCTATTAATTAATATACACAATCTTAGGTCATTATGGGATCGAGCAGTAGCGTAGAAAGGTGTGGTGTTTTTGAGGCCTTACAGGGCGCCAAACTACAAAAAAAGGCGCCGAATGAGTGCTGTTACATTTTTTTTTGCACTTTTTAGATTGGGAGGAGGGCGCCGGAAAATGTAACTCGTACAGGGCGCCACAATACCTAGCTTCGACTCTCGGCTCAAAGAAAATAATTTCTGACATATTTCTGGGGCCTTAATCAGCGGTAACTCCCGGGGTCCATTGTGAAAATAATTTTAGACAAACTAGTTTTTGAACTTTTGGGGGCCCAGGATGATTATTAAGTTATATCCATTGTTATATCCGTGGTTATATCCATGGTTATATCCATTGTTATATCCGTGGTTATATCCATGGTTATATTCATTGTTATATCCGTGGTTATATCCATTGTTATATCCGTGGTTATATCCATTGTTATATCCGTGGTTATATCCATGGTTATATCCATTGTTATATCCATGGTTATATCCATTGTTATATCCGTGGTTATATCCATTGTTATATCCGTGGTTATATCCATGGTTATATCCATTGTTATATCCGTGGTTATATCCATGGTTATATCCATTGTTATATCCATGGTTATATCCATTGTTATATCCGTGGTTATATCCATGGTTATATCCATTGTTATATCCGTGGTTATATCCATTGTTATATACGTGGTTATATCCATTGTTATATCCGTGGTTATATCCATTGTTATATCCGTGGTTATATCCATGGTTATATCCATTGTTATATCCATGGTTATGTCCATTTTTATATCCATTGTTATATCCATGGTTATGTCCATTGTTATATCCTTGGTTATATCCATTGTTATATCCGTGGTTATATCCATGGTTATATCCATTGTTATATCCGTGGTTATATCCGTGGTTATTCCATGGTTATATCCATTGTTATATCCATGGTTATATCCATTGTTATATCCGTGGTTATATCCATGGTTATATCCATGGTTATATCTATTGTTATATCCGTAGTTATATCCATTGTTATATCCGTGGTTATATCCATGGTTATATCCATTGTTATATCCGTGGTTATATCCATTGTTATATGCAGTTATATCCATTGTTACATCCATGGTTATATCCATCGTTATATCCATTGTTATATTCATTGTTATATCCATTGTTATATCCATGTTTACATACATGACAAATGCTAAGATCTTAACATACTTGTACACAAATAATGTGAGAGAAAGATAAAGATAAAATTACTACCAACCTTTTATGAACTAAAACACTATTTGACTGTAATAACAAACATATTTAATTTAATTTAGTTTTTTCCTCCTTTTAACCGGCATAATACATGCGTCAAATGATAATAAAAGATAACCGGCATAATGCATGCGTCAAATGATAATAAAAGATAACCGGGTGGTAGTTTAGGATTTTTCCCCCTAGTGCAAGTTAATTTTTTTTTTCATTATCTCCCTTGCTGTACCAATCTTACGTAGGCCAGTGTTATCATTACTCGTTGGTACCACCAGTAGCACCAGTACCACTGGTTTTAGAACCTGTAACGTTGAACACTCATAGACCTTGGGCTCCCCCTGAAATATCCATCAAATGGGCCCTAATGATCACACCCTCCCACCAAAATGCTAACTCATTCAATCGCAGATCATTGTATATAGGCTGCACTCGACGGGGCTCTCTTAATAGGTGCTAGTGCCGAGTGGTACACACTTTACTGGCATCTAGCGGCGGCATTTTCCCTACATTTGTATCTTTCTTTAGCAGGAAGGGGGTGGGGGTGGGTGGGGGGGGGGTGGGTCGGCTTTTAAGAGTCAGGCCCGGCGCCCCTAAGACATGTTTACGCCATTGGAAACATCTACTGTGTACACGGCGGATCCGAACCCGTTACCAGCATCTTACTATTTAGGCTCTCAAGTCCATGAACCACCAAGTCATCTACTCAATTTCCACAGCTTAAAAAAAAAAACTAAGCGCCAGACATCTCTAAACACTTGTGTAACCAATGCAGTCTAGGGTGGGGGTGGGTGGGGGGGGGTCAGTGATAATCTGTGTGCAGGGCGTCATTTATCTTGTAGTCTGGATAACTGACGCCAACGTCCGTAATAATGAATATATCTATATATACACAGAGCATGACGCCAATCATCACCATCGACTTAGACGTTTGCGCCCGGCCATCGCGATAGAGTGGGGAGGCATTCATCCAGTGCCCACCCGTGACGGGCTCGTTGTCTTAAAGTGTATCACGCGCTCGTGGGTGGGCTCTTCCCTCCTCCCCCTCTATCTCCCCCCTCCATTTGCGCTAACTTCGAGCGCCCTCCTCCGACACGGTACGTTACACCTGGAGCAAGTCCTCTACGCACGCCACAGGGGGATGATGGGCACGCCACCGTGAAGTGGCGTAGGAGGGGAAAGGTCTGCTGTTGTCACTTAAAGCTTGCAGATGGGTTTAGATGTGTCCCCGAGACAAAACAAACCCCAACATGTCTGGACTGAATGGCATTCAATGTGAAACATAGTTTTAAGATAACAAAGATCCAGCTGCCGTAGAGAGAAAAACCTTTTTAAAATTGTATGAGTTTTTATTTATTTATTTATTATCATTTACTTTACCTACGACACTGTAATAATACAACAACAACAACAACAGCTCTTAACAACTGCTTCTTTGTATTCTGTTAGACGCGTTGTTATGTCCTAGGCATGTGTTGATCAGGTACTTAATTCCCAAGTATGCTGAATAGATCACAAATACGTACATACATAGACAGAAGGTTAGAAAGTCTTTAGATGGATGGGTGTAACTGTAAAGTAGTGGATCTCAAAGCGTTAGTCCAAATACACTGCTGGGGGTTGGAGGGGGGTGGGTTGGGGGGGGGGGTCACGGACAATTTTCTGGTAGGTCGCGACGAAATTTAAATAAATAATTCAAGAACAGAGAATCACCTTCTCTCACATATATATGTGTGTATGTGTGTGTGTGTGTGTGTGTGTGGGTGTAGAGCGAGAGAGAGAGAGAGAGAGAGAGAGAGAGAGACAGACAGACAGACAGAGAGATAGATAGATAGATAGATAGATAGATAGATAGATAGATAGATAGATAGATAGATAGATAGATAGATAGATAGATAGATAGATAGATAGATAGATAGATAGATAGATAGATAGATAGATAGATAGATAGATAGATAGATAGATAGATAGATAGATAGATAGATAGATAGATAGATAGATAAAAAAAAAGATATCCATACACTAACAAGTTTGCTGCCATTGGTTCATTTAGAATGCATTCATCTGTGTGTAAACCACATCAGATGGAGTAACGAGGATATGTCTGCATCATGTATTATGTATTACACCCCATCAACAAAAACACCACATGTTTATGTGATAACTCCGGAATTCGTTTTCCAATCTGTATATCAAGTGACCTTCAGCGAACAATCCATTTTCTTTTTAATTTGTCAAAGCCACAGATCATAGCTTGGATTGGTGGAAAAACCTTTTACGCATTCAGTGTCAAAGTTCACAGAGTATTTCAACAAATTTAATATGTGTCAATCTGGAGTTTAAAAGATTCGGAGGGCTTCAGCTGTAGTTAAATCTAAATTATATAGAGTTAGACTAACACTTTACAGTTTCAAAATAGCCATGAATCAAAATATATTTATTCAGTCAATATGTACATATAGCCATTAATATTTTTATTTTAAACTGTTATGAAATTAATTGTTAAATTTAATACATACACCATTTCCATTACTTATTTCTATGGCTCTTTTGATAAGGATACGTTTGAGTATTATCTGTTTAGTATGAATTCTTACATTGAACCCTGTCATTGAACGGGCTCTCAGCTATCGGGTTGCCACCCTTAATTAGATCGACACGGTGGCACTCAGTTTGTTAGCCTGAGTGGCTTGCTTCATATGCGCCATGGGTTCGAGCCTAAGTGACGCCAGTTATCTTGTTGTTTGCTTACTGTTTGAATATGGGTTCATGAAATATACATCTCTGAGTTTGACGTCATAAGTTCACTATTTAGGTTATGATACCGTGAATAAGTTTTTCTATTTGACAGTGTTTTAACCAACTTGCATTAAAAAAAAAGGGCAACAACTGATGACGTCAAGTCAGTGTAATAATACAAAAGGGAACAAATAGGACTTCTTTAACATATAACGATTAAGATTACTGTTCTTGATTCAGAAGTCAACCAGATTTTTATAAAACTTTAACACTAATATCCAAATTCTGAATGAAATCAATTTATCTAAGGATAATTTATGTAAAAAAGTCTCATTCATTGTATGTGTCCAGATGAGGGATTTCAGTATTTAATTTTATCTCTCAGTGACACAGTAGGCGGAAATATCTCTTATTGGTGACAATAATTTATAATTATAATAAAAACTGTAGCTGAAAAGCAAAATAATAAAATGTAGACAAAATAGCTACGATTGTCCAGTAAAGCAATCTTATCTGTTAAGGGTTGCATGCATGCATTGGACTGCATTTCGGACCAAATTTGTCTCGATAATATTTTATTATTACTTGTTTTCAGTATAATAATGTAACACTGTCACTATGTCTCAAAACTCTCTCTCTCTCTCTCTCTCTCTCTCTCTATCTATCTATCTATCTATCTATCTATCTCTCCCACTATCTCTATCTCTCTCCCTCTATCTCTTTCTCTATCTCTCCCTCTCTCTCTATCTCTCCCCCCTCGCTCTCTCTTTCTCTCTCTCTCTCTCTATATATATATATATATATATATATATATATATATACTGTGTTGTTTGTTGTATCTTTCATCCACCACCCCCCCCCCTTTTATACTTTGTCGTCTGCTTTGATCTTAGCTTTCCCTCCTCCATACAACGGCTGGTCACGTGACTGTGTGTACATGTCAGTGTGACATTGATTGCCCCCCAGGTGAGATCTGTCTTTGCGAAGATTACAGCAGCACTTGTCACCAAGTGACCTGCCACTTGTCACTGACCTCCCCAGTATCAGTCCTACTGCAGAGAGAAAGAGAGAGAGAGAGACGCTGTCCAGCGGCCAAGACATACGCCCAACAAGTAACAAACAACACCGGGAGGGGGGAGATATATATATATACACACTTCTTCTTGCCTGGTCCCACCCCCCTTTTGGTTTGTCATCAAATAAAGAAGCTTACAAGTGTAACAGTCGCCAAATCCTAAAGACCAGGCGCTCGTGAGTCGGTCCTGCAGACGCTAGGATAAAGTAGTGACCACTCTAACTGACCACTCGTAAAAAAAAAAAAACCCCACAAACTGAACTTATTTTATAATGCAATCTACTTGACACGATACTCATTAAGTGGGTTTTCCCCCTCAAAAAAAAAATTCTTTTCTTTTTTTATTATTTGCACATAAAGAGATTATTATTATTATCATTATTATTGTTTTTTTTTCTTTGTGTAATTGGTCACTTTCATTATTACTACTTGTTTATTCTTGTCATTACAAGGATCGCGAAGATACGCCACATGAAGGACTGCTGACTAACGATAAAAGAGTTCACCATATTGCTCTCGCACGCACGCACACTCACTCACACGCACGTACGCATATTGACGTACCGCTCGTCTCCTCAAGAAGTGTCTATGTCGCGTGCTAGCACCGCCACCGCCCCTCCCTCCTCTCCCCCCCCCTCCCTCCTCCGAGCAGACGCAGCAGCCCGTGAGCTGATTGCGGCACGAGATAGCCCCGGCCTCCTAAACCTGAAGAACTCTTATATTGCCTTAACTGCCCAGAACATTGACCACTCGAGCCCATCAATGGGTCAAACACCAAATGTTTGATTGCATTGTCTAGACAAGTCTTTTTGGAAAAAGGGGGGCAGGGGTTGGGGGGGGGGGGAAGGGGGAAACATGGTAAGAGTTAAGCTGAGAGATGACTCATTAATTAATTATTGCACTTTATATTTTTTTAAGCGTACAAGCATTTTGCCATCAGACTTTTAAGTTAGCGTGTTTTTTTTTGTTGTAAACACTAGACTGATGTAAACGTTAGACTGCTGTAAACGTTAGACTGCTGTTATTGCGTACACCCCCATGTCCCCATGTAGATTGTTTTTGTTTTTTATCCTCATGTAAATTCACACATTGATTATAACAAACAAAAGTCTAGTTTACTTAAACAGTAGCTAAATAAAAAGGAACAATTATATAAATAATAGCGATTCGGGTTCTGCGTTAAATCGAAAGTAAAGAATTAATACAACAGTATTCCAGTTTAAAATACAATCATGAAAAAAATCGGATCTGCCCGAAACCAAAAATAACCTAGCCTACCAAGCCTAAGGGGATATAGTTATGCAAAAGTTTTGTAGGGTTCAGCTAAATATTAATAATAATATTTAGAGCTGGTTTTCACAGCGATAAAAATTAGACATTTGTAAGTTAATTTTGAAGCTCTTTTGAACGCCAGCAAGATATCTCTATGTCCGTATCGATACATTCTGGCATTTAATTGAAACATTGGTTTCAAGGACTTCGTTCTTTTAGGGTAAATATCCGATAAAAGAGATTAGTTTCTTGTATTTATTTGTGTTTTTTGACTGTATTGTCTTTTTTGATGATATAACCATAATTAATTTATTCTAAAGTATAATTTATTATGATTTGTACTTCATGCACACAGCCTTTCAATACGTTGAGTTTATTTAACATCATACGAACTCTCAAATTATTTGTGAGGTTAATTGTAAGTGCGCTAGTTTACGTGAAACTACCGGAGTAAGATTACATTATAATCATTTTATTCGAGTAAAAAAATGTTTTGAAAATTGTTTTATCTATATATATGTACATAATTATTGTCAGTGATGCGTGACTTGTCATGAGTTATTTTAACAGCAGGGATGAGTGGTGCCGTTTGGTAATTATGGACATAGACGATGGCCTAGTTCTCCCAATCCAGCCTTCAACTACGTCATCCTTCAGTCGGAGATGCTGCTTGAGGTGAAATGCTCACTTAAAAATTTGTTTTCATGAAATTCTAAATAAATAAATACATTTTTTTTTCCTTGGTTACCTTGAGTTTGGATTATTTATTTAGAGCGGCGAGAGAATGTATAGAATGGCTGGAATGAAATAAAATGAAGGGTGGGAGGGGATTCGGTGTCAGTGTGTGGGTGGGTGGGGGTATAAAAAAATGCTGCATCATCAAAACTTGTTTTTTTTCTTTAAATGGGGCAAGAAAAAAGCTTTTTTTTTTAACAAACACATTTGAAACTCCCCCCAACAGAAAATCGTCCCGAAATTTCACAGTTGCTCTTTACAATGACAAGAAGGATGTGCCTCGTTTACAGTTAGGTGACCGGAGAGAGTGGTTTGGAGCGCAATAACCGAGAATACAACGACAGTCAATATGAAAACAAAATGGCGGTGTAAGGGGGTGGAGGTGGATTGTAAAAATAAAGAAATACCACCACACAAATATATTCTTTGAGAGACCAGTGGTTATGTCCACCTTTTAAAAAACAACATCAACTTCACAAACTCTGGTGGCCGCTGTAGAAAAGGGAGAGAATAGTTTGTTAAGACCAAGTCCTTATTAAATCTGTTTTCACCGCTGGTATGTCCAGGTCAGTTAAGCCCCTGTTTAGCCAACGGAAGGCCGTTGACGCCAGGGTCAACAATGTGGGAGGGGGGAGAGACGCCAACCGGAAACAATAACGCTGAGATATTTTTTTTAAAGCTTTGGGCCACAATTCGATCTTGTAGAACATGTGTTTGCAGTTTAGCTCCCCCTGAGCAGAGAGTCTAGAGCAAAAAGTAAAAAAAAAAGAGACCGGAAAAAGTTGCGTTTATCTCCCATTGTTGTGGAAATTATTATTGGCCCCTGGACACGGTGAGCATAATTCTTTGGGCGGAGCACTGTCCTCCCCCCCCCCTCCGTATTTAATAACTTTTCAAATATAATTGTCAAGTATTAGTAATTTTTGTTTATCTAGTGTTATTATAGACGGTGACATTTGAAAATATTGTCATTGTTATAAAATCTCCGAACCTTGAAAGAAACAACATGTATTGAGAAAACACATGCATAGATACAGACTTACAAATAATATTCAAGCCCATGGGGCGAAAAAAAAAATTAAAAATTAAAAACAACAACACTACATTCAGCGGAATACAAAAACACACTCACTCACTAACACGCACAGAAACACATTGTCGCACACATAGGTAGACACATAAACATATATATATATATATATATATATATATATATATATATATATACACAAACTCATACATACACAAACATAAACACTGCAAAGAAACACCCTGACATAAATACACTCATACCTCGCTATACGGCCGCTCGTTATACGGCATTTCGCTATAACGGCCCTCGTCAATTATGGCACGTTTTCGATTTACGGCCTAAAATGTTTCGCTATAACGGCCAAAAAAAAAACTTATTGTACATGTTGCAAAATCTTGCGTCATCTCGATGCGCACTTTTTCTATTTCCTTGTTTACGAGCGATATTAAAAAGCAGAACCGGCACTTGATGAAGAGGCAGAGCCTGGTGTATCCAAGCAGTTAACATCAAAGAATTTGTCGGAAGCTTTTTCTTATTTCGAACAAGGATTAAACATCCTTCTTGAAAATGATCCTGACGTCGAACGCTACGTTTCTCAAGGAATTAACTCAGCCATTAGCTGTTATAAATCATTGAAGAATGAAATAGAAGGCAAGACAAACAACGTTGGACAATTTTTTTAAGCCAGGACCATCCTTTCAGCCCGTAGCCAAGGGGGTGGGAGCAATGGGAATGGCGTGCCCCCCCCCCACCCGCTAGGTGTGGAGTGCCCCCCCCCCGCTGAAAAAAGAAGAAAAGAGGAAAAAATTAAGAAAAAGTAAAGGTGCCCCCCTTGCTGGGTATTGGTGCCCCCCTGCTGACTTTGACCTGGCAACGGGCCTGCATCCTTTCCAGCAAAATATGATGACGACAGTGATCTCCAGGTTACCATTTCTTCATCGTCTGCAGATTAGAGCCATTTACAAAATATACATGTACGCATATTTTATGTGACATGAAATTGTTTCATTTTTGCTTATAGATTATTGTTGGTTTTTTGGAGTTTGTTATTATTTTAAGTACAAATGAATGTAATTGTTATGTATTTTTTTATTTAAATTAAAAAAAGAATGAAAAAAAAAGAGAAAATACATTTTGAATGATAAACCATGTTACATATTTAAACAACTTGGAACCGATCTTGTAGAATTTGCATAGATTTGTACTAGAATAATTGATTCCTTGTACGGCTTTTCGCTTAGCGGCCAAATTTCGTGGAACGTATCTAGGCCGTAAAGCGAGGTATGGGTGTACACAGAATCAGTCACACATGCACACTGGTACAAAGACTCACTTAGACACTCGTACTGACAGACATTCCAAAACACACACACATAAACAGAACTCTTAAGAGTTCTAGGTAAGTTTGTATATGTTCATAAAGTACGGTGAAACATATACCCTACCAATTAAAGTTTTTTACTTTATTATTTTTTTTAAAGCGCGAAGTGTGGACGAGCCAACTGTAACGGAGCACCGTCAATCCCATAAATACCAGAGTATTTTTAGGCCTTACATAATGTACTGTGCATAGTTTGCCTACACAGTAAATGGTGCATGTGTGAATGTGTATGGGTGGTTCTATACCAAGAGGGAGGTGGTCGAGTATGGTAAAGCGCTCGACTGTCGACCTGGTTCGATCTACGGTGAGGACCAATGGATATTTCAAGTCATGGCTAAAGTCCCCGTTATATCTCCCGTGGTGCCTCCATGGCCATTGCACAATCGGCTATGGTGGGGATGATTGAAGAGCGCTGCACAAAAAAAAAAGGATCTAAGAGATTGCGTCATATCCTTACAGTGACGTCACACATACATACCAAAAGGGGGGGGGGAAGGGGAGCCTAATGCTGCTCTTATTTTTAAATTTAGAAGTAATTCATTTGTATGCGTATTTCTTAATTGTTAAAAATTTAACTCTGGTCAGCTATTGAGCAGCCCAAAGCGGTGTATCAAGGATTATTTAGAATAACATAGCAGACGATAGTGGGTGATTGGGGTAAAAAGAAAAAAACAGCAACATAGTAGATCTTATGCGGCCCGTTATAAAATACAAAAAAAAACTGGAAAGCGGACCTCGACGACCTAATGCTTGGCCACCCTTTTTCTATAAGCTAGACCAGTGGTAGGCAAACATTTTGAGTCGCGGGCCACATTAGGATCGAAAATTTGACAGGCGGGCCGGACCAAGGTATGATAGACAGAGCGCTGAAATAAATTAATATTAATTTAAGGTGTAGGTTATGACCTTAAAGGCACATCTCACGCTTTACCCTGAAACGAATGACGGGCCGCATTAAACAGTCCAATGGGATTGATTTTGCCCGCGGGCCGTGGTTTGCACATGGCTGCGTTAGACACTTAACCAATAAGTCTATCGCGAATATTGCAACTAATCACCGACAGGGCTTTTTTTTTCGATTACCATTAGAAAGGTCATAGGGCTATGTACTCGCTGCCACTGCTGCCACTGCGATACCAATCTAGACTTACGTACATATTGAGACAAACAGCCGAGCAGTCAAAAGTCAGTGGTTAATTGAAGAGATGGCGTGGTTATTGGGCGAAACAAATACTTGCTGCTAAGTGGACAAGTGGAGTATCGAATCAGGGAATCGTTTACGAGTGGGGAGGGGATAGGGTGTTGGGGGGGGGGTGGGGTGGGGGCTGAATCCCGTGGACAAAGCAACAAATGTTGTTGTTTTTTCTTCATTTCAACAGTGGACAAAGTTCAGCAGGAATGATGTTGCATGTGTTATATGTATATATATATATATATATATATATAGAGAGAGAGAGAGAGAGAGAGAGGGAGGGAGAGAGATAAAGAGAGAGAGAGAGAGAGGGAGGGAGAAAGATAGAGAGAGAGAGAGAGAGAGAGGGAGGGAGAGAGATAAAGAGAGAGAGAGAGAGAGAGAGAGGGAGGGAGAGAGAGATAAAGAGAGAGAGAGAGAGAGAGGGAGGGAGAGAGAGATAAAGAGAGAGAGAGAGAGAGGGGGGGGCAGGGGGAAGAGAGGGATTAAGAATGACTTTAAGTCACACCTTCAGTGCATGGCATAACTGCTTGTCTAAATGCTGCTTTATTAGTTTGCACATACTATGTCACTTCGCCCCTTCCGCCCAACAGCATGTAACAGTTTCCCTGGATTACAAGATATTTCAACAGCATGTAACAGTTTCCCTGGATTACAAGATATTTCAACAGCATGTAACAGTTTCCCTGGATTACAAGATATTTCAACAGCATGTAACAGTTTCCCTGGATTACAAGATATTTCAACAGCATGTAACAGTTTCCCTGGATTACAAGATATTTCAACAGCATGTAACAGTTTCCCTGGATTACAAGATATTTCAACAGCATGTAACAGTTTCCCTGGATTACAAGATATTTCAACAGCATGTAACAGTTTCCCTGGATTACAAGATATTTCAACAGCATGTAACAGTTTCCCTGGATTACAAGATATTCCAACAGCATGTAACAGTTTCTCATGTACATATATAGAAATGGAACGATTCATGTTTTAATTCTACATACTTAAGTATATTTTAGGGATGGCAATAATAAGGCACGCATGCCAAGCTTGGCACGCCAGTAAAAAAAGCTTTTCGGACAGGCCTTGACATATTAATACCTGCAAAAATTAATCACATTAGACAATTCAAAAAAACATGAACAAGAAATCTGTCGTACTCTTAGAATAACCAGTTTTAGTACAATACTGTTACCATTACTGAAATCATGTGTCTTATAAAATACCCATCGTTTGTTCGAAACCGTTGGTCATGTCACTTGTTAGAATTCCCAGCTTGAGTTTAAAAAAAAAAACAACTGTTGACTTGTATGAATTCAACTTTCAATAAACACATGTAAGGTGTTTCTTAATATGGGTGGAATACACATGTAAGGTGTTTCTTAATATGGGTGGAATCTATGTGTTTGCGTTAGTGCATTTTTTTTTTCATTTTTTTTTTCAAATCTATTAACAATGATTCACAAACGATGTAAAGTTGATAATTACTTTACCACTCGACGTAACAATACGGTCACGTCTCAAACCCTAAATATATTAAAAACAAAAATAATCTCACATATAGGGAGAAATGTCTTGCTATCTAGCGCCACAAGCCTGTGTGATAACACTCCCCACTCCCCCACCCTCCACCACCATCTTATCACATCAGCTCGAATCATTTGTTTTAATGATGAGCGTATGTGGCGTCATTTTATTTTCATAGTTTGTATTTTTTTGTGTTTTATGAGCTACACATACAATCTTTTTAAAAAAAAAAAAACACAATAACAACATCGTATCACCCACCCTATTCCCTCCCCCCCCTCCACCCCCACCTTCACGCCCTGACCCTAGCTGGTTAAATACATAAAACATGTAACTGTATCCGGTCTGTAGTGCATGCATTATTATCTTTATTTGTATTAACTTGTGTCAAGCGCTGGTGGATGTTTGTTGTTCTATAACACGAGACGGTTGATGTCTCCGACAAGAGCTAAGCCGTGAAACTTTGAGATGTTTTTCTTTCCATTTTCTTTTTTTTAATTCTACACTTGTAAAAGATTAAGTTGTATATTTATTGTTGGTTTATTTTTTATGTAGTTTAACTCCGCACCCCACCTGTCTGTTTTATTGAAACAATCGGAACATGACAATCAGAACACGACACTCAAAACATGACAATCAGAACAGGACAATCAGAACATTACATCAGACCATGACAATCAGAACTTGACAATCAGAACATGACAATTAGAACATGACAATCAGAACACGTTTATTGTGTAATGTTTAGAATTTATTTTTTATTCTTCAATAGCTAATAAACAAATAAATTGAGTACAAAGTTATGTTTTCTTCTCTTTAGTAAAGTTCCTTTAACACTAAAGGGCCATCGGGGCAGATGAAGTGTAGAATTTATCTGTTTCTATAACCTCGGCATATGAAGGGGTTGTGTGGTTAGCGCAACGCCCAGCCGCGTTTACTTCCCCAACTTAAAGTTAGGTACCCCTTTAAAGTTGGGTGGACTTGTGGGAAAATTTGCACCAAATTTCACCTGGAAAAAATTCCTAGATTCTCACTGAAGATCGAACCCAGGATTCTCATGTCAACAGTCGAGTATCTACACCACTCGGCCATCCCACCTCTTCTCTTTGGGTCAATTTATATTACATTTTTTTTTTGCCTTTTACGTATAACAAAGGTAAACTGTAGGTCCGGCAAATGACCCTCGCTAAAGACCTCGGATACTTACTTCTCTGGTACGGCCGCTCCTGCAAAATGTTATTGATACCATGATAGTGATTGATTTATTGGATCTGAATAAATTGCTGGTAATTCGATCATTTTTCAGAACGATTAACATTTAAAACATTATTTATTTATTTTACTAAACTGAACATTTTCTTTCACGTCTAGACAGTAGAATTAAAATCTGAAAAACATTTTTTTTCTCCTTACAAATTTCAAAAATAATACAGGTATTAATAATAAGCTTATGTCACGCTGACATATTTGTCAGGTGTCTGGCCCTTTGACTGCTGAACTTTTTGATTGTAAGAACCTGAAACAAAAAGTGTTTACAATTATTGTTGAAAGAAAGGTCGAATGATGGTTTCATTTTCTCGATGAAGGTTTTTTGCAGGTTGGTTTCATTTTCTCGATGAAGGTTGTGCAGGTTGGTCTCATTTTCTCGATGAAGGTTGTGCAGGTTTACTTCTCTTGTTGATAATTTTTACACTTTCGATCATCGTGCTGGTTCACTGTTATTTCCTATTAAGAATTTCATAAAGACTCTTGAAATCAGAAGCCCGCAGGTATGTGTTGTGCTTACTCAGATTATTTCCTGGATATACGGAAGCCCTAGACACTTTCATACATTAGTAAGGCCTGAGACCAAAGAACCGGTCAGTGACTCATGAGACGTGATAGAATAGGGTGTAGAGATGTGACCCATTGTTGTCTGTAACCATTGGTCAACCTTGAATATTGTAGATAACAGAGGGGTCCCTTACATCAGTCATCTACTGTCATTTGCTTTCTTGGTAATGGGATGCGAACAAAATTTGTACTCAAAAACCCAAGAAAAGGCTAATTTAAAAAAAAAAAAACAACAAGATATAAGGAAAAACCCAAGATTACAAAATACAGCACTACATGTAGATTCGAATTCTCTGAAACTTAAACAACTTGTAAAACGAACTAAATTGTTGATATAGTTTTCCTCCATAATTCGAACATACATTGAAATTCGAACATTTGAGCATATATTTAAGCATTTATTTTTAGTATTATGCATTTGTCTTGAAGTAGAGAGTACGTACTGCATTTTTTTAAAAATTTATTTGTGGTGATTCAGGAAAAGAATGAAATATTTTATATGACATAAAACGAGAAAATTACACATAATGTTTGTAAGTGTCGTGTGTGTTTTAGAAGCCGTTATTACAATGTTTCCTTTATTTCTGAGTTTGTTTTCATCCGTTTGTGTCAGCCTCTTTCATTATACAACAAACAAACGAACAATTTATGTTTGTCCTATTCATTTAAAAAAAAATGTTGGTCCCCTATTAAATCCATAATCGATTATTCTTTTCTTTTTTTTTTTGTTAGAATAATTTGGTAGGTATTGTTTTGTCTGGCAATGACTGTAGAGATGTTATCAATTGTCTGTTGTGCATGGGCCAATCGTTCTCTAGCGCCATACAAAAAACTGGCCACACTGTGCTGTCGGACAAATTTGCCAGTTTTCTCACTTCCTGCACTGGGCTTGTGATGTCTGCCACTTGTATATATATATAGGCCAGTCGCATTGTTTCCGCTGTTATTTCTACTCCTCCTCTTCTTCTAAGTTTTTTGTTGGTTATCAGCGGCGATAAGTTGTGTGTTTGTGTGTGTGTGTGTGTGTAACTTTCATTAAATGAATGTAACGATAAGTGAGGTCAAGTGAACTGGTCGCGTTTGCTGAGGTGGGTGGGGGGGGGCGAAGGATTTTGAGTGGGGAGATCTAGATGCTTGGGGCGATGCTGAGGTCGGTGGGGGGGGGGGGGGAAGCTATTTGTCATCAGGTCTAGTTATTAGTATGTAATTTTTTTATTTTTTATTTTTCCATGCCTTATAAACATGTCAGGTTTTCTTTGTTAACTTGCGTTTGTTTTTTTTTTTCTTTGTACTATTTCATAACGACGTATTAATTGGAATGAGATTAGTTTGTGAGATTATGTCGTAATAAGTGAGTGGAAGGGGGAAATGGGAGAGATAAAACTGTACTTTATTTTGGACAGCGGTCTTCAACTGGACCCAACTTGGTCAAAATTGACACATACCAAAAAAAAAACTGAAATGAAAATTTGAATGCTTGAAAAAAAAAACAGCTTTGTAATTTTTCTCTTCTCTCTCTCTCTCTCTCTCTCTCTCTCTCTGTCTGTCTGTCTCCTCCCCCACTAATAAGAAATTTATGATGAAAATTAAAGAAGAAAGGAAAAAATAAATCATTGAATATCAAATTTTAATAGCTCCATAAATTAAACAAGTTTAAATGTATAAATTCAAGTTCATTTTTCTGTTATATATAATAACACGAATATTAATATAGTTCAATAATCAGACGGAATGATTAGGTGTATACAATAACAAGGAGACATAGATCAAATTGATCGTTCGATTACAGGGTGACATAGATTGATCCATCGAGGGTTCAGTTACAGAGTGACATAAATTGATCAATCGATGGCTCAATTACAGGGTGACAGATTGATCAATCGATGGCTCAATTACAGGGTGACATAGATTGATCAATCGATGGTTCAATTACAGGGTGACATAAATCGATCAATCAATGGTCCAATTACAGGGTGACATAGATCGATCAATCGATGGTCCAATTACCCGAAAGCCAATCACCCAGATCGATTTACCCACGTGACATTTAGCCTGTTCCTTGTATGTAAAGTATTTAACCTGTCAAATCACCTACTTAACTAGTTCAGTCCAACTCTGTATTGTTATAACAATGTAATATCTAATTATATTTATATGAAATCAAGGTACTTTAAAGCTTTCTGACTGACCCTCCTACTACTTAATATAATAATCAGAGACATATTATGCTAAGCCAGATACAACCAAACATTGGCCCGTGGGTCTATTGTGGCCCGTCATGCTGTAAGATCTGGTCCGAACTTTGCTTCTTTTTCTCGTATGCATCAATTAGTTTACATTTAAATTATTTTATTTACCTCTCACCCATGTGCTCTTAAGGCCAAATTTTCTGTCAAATTGAAAGACCCATTATGGCCCGCGGTTTAAAATGTTTGCCCACCACTATTCAAAAATCATTTATTCAATATACCAATTCATTATATTATTCCAGTTGTTAATCTATCTTTGAGTCTCTTCATTTGTCTTTCAGTCCGTCTGTCTCTCTAACCTACAGTACGTCATTAAGAGTTATGGTTTTCCCCCAACAAATTGGGCGAAACACAAGAATGCCTGGCAAATTTTATTTCCAGTGAAGAACAAGTTCAAGGACGATTTGTGTCGAACTATTCTCGGTGGTAAACTTGACCAAGGGTCACGTGGGGTCAACCCAGGTCCTCAAAAATATTGCCAGAATTGATGATGGGCAGTCGGTTGGTGTTTTTTCTCTGGTCGTAATCACTAGAAATGTGTCCGCAGAAAGTGTAAGCATGACCAATTAAGTGAAAACAGTCAATAGACTGTTGGGAGAAATTGGCTTCTCAAGTAGGGCGCTACATTCTAAGAAGATATTTATAGCCAAGTCAGGAATAATAAATCTTGTTTATAAATATAACAATAATGAAGCTGATTCTTTTTGCTGTGATTATCACAATTCAAAATGTAATTTAGATTATATTAATGATTATCAATATTATGAATGGTCTATTTATAAATTATTCATCGTCATCAGCGACACGATCAGAGCCAGAGGCGTTTTGATGAGGGTCGGGCAAAGGGAGGGGCATCATTACCCGGGCGCTAATCACAAAGGGGCGCCAAGTGGTATATTTTACTTATAATATTGTGTGATTTTCGAATGGGGGGGGTGCTAATAAGGTATTGTGCCCCAACTCGCTAGGCACTGATCAGATCTTATCAGATCATATTACTAATTATCAATATCATTAATGATCGATACATTTTGATCGTTGTTTATCGTATCGATGACCTCAACACTTATCAAAATAATCAATTTACAGATCAATGAAACAGTTACTAAATCACCAAATGGTTACTTTAAAAAAAAAATAATATTAGTCAACTTAGTATAGCTTAGTTCTTCTAAACTTGGTTACGAACAGCAAATTCATCTATCTTCTATGTATCTTTCCCTCCGTCCGTCCGTCCATGCGTCTGTTCATTTGTCTGGTCTTGCTTTCTATTTATCTATCAATGTATCTTTGTATCTATGTATCGATGTATGTATGTATGTTGGTACCCATCTATCTAAGTATCGATTTTTTCGTCCGTTCGATCGTTTGTGTATCTGTCTTTCGTCTATGTATGTATGTATGTATGTATGTATGAATGTATGTATGTATGCTATGTATGTATGTATGTATGTATGTATGTATGTATGTATGAATACGTATGTATGTATGTATGTATGTATGTATGTATGTATGTATGTATGCATGTATGTATGTTTGTATGTATGTATGTATGTATGTATGTATCTGTCTGTCTGTCTGTCTGTCTGTCTGTCTGTCTATCTAACTATCTATCTATATATATATATATATATATATATATATATATTATTAGTATCTATATATCTGTTTATCTGCCTGTCTAATACCTATCTATCTAATCTATCCATCTAATTAATTTTTTTTATCTCTATATCACTGTATACATCTATATATGTACAAAATTATTACATTATTCCTAAACGGTTGATCTTCTCGTGGTAAAATATTTGCAGATTGGGGAGGGGGAGTGGGAGACGGACCTCGTGACAATGACATATGATGTCAGATGTCATAGATGAGTTAAAGGTCACACGTGCGCTAGCCCTGCAATGCAATACGTGGTTTAATTCATCCAGCTAATGGCCCGTGTCAGACAGGATTAGATAAAAAAAAATGTAAATTGTGTCAATCTGCTGGGTCAGGGATAGTATGGGCCCGGGTGGTGGTGGTGAGGTCGGGATGGGATGAGTGTGTGTGTGTGAGTTTGTGTGGGGCGGGGGGTGGTCAGGTGGAGGAAAGAGAGGTATCAAACATTCAGTAACATTACAGTCGCGGTTGTCAACCGGTGCTACGTGTACCACCAGGGGTACGGGGCAATGCTATGCCAGAGGTATGCAGCGGCATATAATTTTTTTTTTTGTTTAAACCAACCAATGAGTTTGAAGAAGGTCGCCAGTTTGATGCGTGACGCCACCAAACCACGTGACCTAGTATGTATCCCTTTAGAAACGTAAACACATTCCTTTATGAAAATAAGTACCTTCATTCGCGAACTTCCGTGTGAGCGGTACCTGCGGACTTACTTTAAGGGGCTACAGTCGCCATAAAGTTTGAGAACCGCTGTTTTATATTGTTCTTTCTCTAAAATTGAATTTGTACACTGATGCGTAGTTCTAAAACTTTTACACTTTGCGACCCTCTATTAAACTGGGTTTTTTTTTCTATCTGCGACCAACCTGTAAAATGAACTACGATAAGCAAGACAGAAACAAATTTCAGTAATAGGTAAGGCCTATATACATATTTACTAGACAATCAGTTTTCAAACGTATCAGTAAACAAAAGCTGTAATAATGCACACAATGTGTCTCGATCGGCAAAGCTAACAGACATACTATACTATACTATACTATATATACTATACTATACTATACTATACTATGCTATGCTATGCTATGCTATGCTATGCTATGCTATACTAAACTATTGTACAATTCTGTGTTTTGCTATTTAATACTATAGCATAACTATGAAATGCTTTGTTCTATTATATTGAGCTATAATATGGCTGCTATATTATACTATAGTATACATGTTACATACGAAGCTATTCTATATCCCAAATGCCCTTATCAAATTATGCTCTAGCATAGGGGCCTACCATTTATATATAATATGTATATAGAGTAATGTACCATATGCTACACCCTACTATGCTAAACTTTTAACAAATCATACTACCTATACCATATCATACAAACAATATATAACATACCATACTATGGTATAACATATTATACTATACCATGTTACGCTATACTGTATTACACTATGCCAGACATAGCAATACGTGTACTCTGCTGTGTATCAATGTTGATCTGTTGAACTGAGCAGTGGTAGTATTATCCATTCCATTGTTAACATTTTGTTAGCTGTCTAGAGGTGTACCTCATCACTAGCCGGCGTCAACTTACAACAAGATTTTTTTATCTCCCAGTACTCTATCACACCCTGGCTTAAACTCTACGGGTCAGCGTTCACCTCCCCCCCCGGGGGCGCCATACACCCAGCATCCACCCCTTTCCCCCCCTCCCCGCGCCCTCCACCAGTCAACTACCTACACTTAGAGAAACAACCAAGTGGAACTTATCAGCGCGCGATGCTCAACTACAAACACGTGAACACATTGAAACCCATACATCTTACCTCCCACATCCCCCCACCCTCTTTACACTATCTGTTCTCTCTTTCATCAAATGACCATTAACTTTTTCTTTCGTTTCACCCTTTACTCCCTCTTCCCCGTCCGCCCACTTTCATATTCTCTCCCTGTAGTGTAGTTTCAAAACTGACCAACGAGAGTGGAAAGTCAACATAATTCTTTTAAGTCCAGGCTATTGTTGGACAGTTCCATCTCTTGTTATCGTTTTATCTGATTAAAACCAAAAATCTACTTATATCGATAGTTATACATATATATATATATACATATATATCACTTGTATCACTAAATCTGAGGGGGATATAGTATTTCTCAGGTTGGAGGTTAAACTCAAACAGCAGCTACTCACTTGTGTCCATGGAACACAGGCGTTGCCTTCAATAATTCATTATTTGCAGAGATGGACTTAAGGACGGGCGCACAGGGCCCCGTAATATTTAGGGGGCCCCACATAGCTCAATTTCAAACCCTTTGATATGTCTCTCTTTTTGTAGAGGGCCCAACAATTTCGTCTGTGCGCGGGGCATTAACTGACTTAAGTCCGACAATGATTATTTTAAGTAATGATCACTGATGGATTAAGGGTCTGTCAAAGAACTGGGCGCAGAAGTAAATTTATATTGAGACCGTTAAGATATGTAGAGGGATACAGTGCAAACAAAAATGTAAATTAGGGTTTAACTGGGCCCTTCGGATGTTGGTGGGGCCCATGGAGGGGCCCATCGTCAAATCCCTGTCTGATTATGTTATTACAGTTTAAACTCAGAAAACACTGGTCAATATTGCTGCTAATCGTCTTAATCGATTATAATCGCTTAATGTAGGCGCCAAAGTATTTCTAAGGCTAGATGTAACAAAACAAAAAAAAAAGACAATAAACTGACATCCCCACCCCCTTGTTACTTCCCCCCCTCCCCACCACCATCTTCCCGGCCTCTTTATTAATGTATCAAAGTTTTTTGTTATTGTTTTTTTTGTTAAAGAAAAAAGGACTGGAGCCTAACATATAAGAAGTGATGGACAGACGGCCGACCTGTGGTCATATAAACAAATGTGGAGGATGACTCCCGAGGATACATTCCTTTTTTATTTTCACGGCACCTTTTTTGAAGCACGGACGGGTTAAGCCGAGAACTTTTTGAGTTTTGGGGATAATTGGATAGAGAATACAACCGAAAAGGTCTCCAGGCGCCATGAATTTTTTTTGTCTGTCTCCATATGAAATGTGTTTTCAAGAAAAGGGAATTGGGGTAGAGACTATCATAGGCGATCTGTTTTAACGGAGGGAGGTTGATGTGTAAACTGATAGGGTTAGTGTTGTTTTTTTTTTTGTATAGATATAGTGTATGTCCGCACAAGGGAGGTAAAAGTAAGTTCAGACACCAGCCCATACAATAACCAGGAGAACATTTTTTCTTGAGAGGAGATGTTATCTTGGAGCGTAGGAGGGTGAGAGAGTGATTAATGAGGTAGGGGGTGGTTTAGCTTGTTACAGTGGCCAGTGGCCTACAGGGTCAAGCGGGGACTAGTAGCAATTTATAACCCGAAAGGCGTGGGATGGGGGTACATTTTCATTGGCCAGACCTGACCTTCCCATGGGTTCAAATCTGACAATATATAGTGTGTTCGTGGGATGATGCTTTTCTTCACACCCTTTGTCAAGATTTCATCAGAGCATATCTTATTAAATTTAATTTTTTTTTCCCGGTAGAGGTTTACTGCCAATCTAAAAACCAAATCTGGCAGTTATGATTTAGCTAATACGTTCTGCTAGTTCTATCACGATTGATATATTTGGTCGATTTAAAGAATTTTATCACTAAAACTAAAACTTTAATACATCACCATGGAAACATGTAAAACTAAAAAATTTAAAGATAGGCTGAAGTCTGACTTCTGCAGAAGTCAACAACGTTTGACTCACGGGCTTTAATAATTACGTCATTTATACGACGCCATTTTGACAGGGCGGATAGCACAACTTATACAACATACTAACAACTGTTGATGTCTGGAAAGGAAATACAAATTAGATCAAAATCGTTTTTCGTGTACAAATTCAAACGATATTTATAAAACAAGTGAATTTTGTTTACAAAAAGTCATAGTTACAAATGTTTTTTTATGAATCTTGAAATCCACCCCCCCCCGCTAATCTATATAGTACAAGAAAAATTTAATTTACTGTAACATTTTATGTGGTAATAAGGTAATAATAATAGCTCGTTTTTTTTTTTTTAGTCACAGTTGTTTTCTGCTGAATCAGCGATATCCTGAAGACCAACCAGGCATGTGCCTATTTCCCCCAAAACATGCCAAGGGAGACAAGCTGAAAGGGGGGAAAATAGTGAAATATGAGTTCAGAAAATAGCTCTTTTTATCCTAAACTGATAGTGGCAGATAAAATGTCATAATGCATGATGAGTACTCACATTATGACGCAGAATTACGGTCTAAGTATAACTTAGACACATGCACATACTCACATACAGAAAAACAAAAAACAAAAAAACAAATGTATTTCAAAACCCGTCTATTATTATATTGGTTGACAACACTTGTAGATTTTATGAAACGAAATCAGCGGTTACCAACCCTTTTCTAGACTGTACAGCTAAAGGATTTGAAAGTATGTCTGTAGAGACCTCTCATACGTAAGTTTGAGGATAAATGTACCCATGTTCATATTGCGATGGGCTTAATTTTTCTAATGCGATACTTGAGTCATGTAGTCCGGTGATGAGTCAGCAAACTGTGGGACTTTCTTCAAAAGTCTTTGTTGTTTTAAACGAAAAATTTATATGCCGCTGGTGACATCTGCAAAATCTTTGTCGTACCCCTTAGGGTACGCGTACCATCGTTTGAGAACTGCTGAACTAAAGACTGATGTTAAATACTCTGAGATATTATCTACTAAATATATCAACAAAAAACAACAAGAACTTGAATAATTAAGAACTACAGCGGCGTACTACTGAGAGAGGGTAACAATATGAACCACTCTACCCCGCTCACCACTCCGAAGGGTCTCAGTTCAAATATAAAAGGAACTGTTCAGTAGTCAATTCCACTTTCATTCTGAGATGCAAATGTATATGAGAATAACTGTGAATGGGGAATATCCTCTAGACATATTTTCATATACAAGCCTAAAACGTTATCACTAAAAACACAATTTTAAAATTGCATTGTTGCTTGCTTAGACAATCCGCCCTCGAGTGGTGACACAACTTTACAGTAGTCCTAGCTCCCCGCGTTTTGCCGAGAAATTCAATTTAATACCATAGCTTTGCATTTCAGTTGCGGCTCTTGGGGAGAGGGGGCATATGGTGGTCACTAGTATTACCGTGACAGAACCCGAACCAGCGAGGTGGAGGGGGGGGGGAGGGCTGCAAAGAATTATTGTGTCCACTATCCATAACAAAACTAATACTGTTCCGGGGGGGACTAACGATTCTTCCTCCCCCCCTACCCCACCCCCACGTTTATGTTATCCGGCCTTAGCCTTGCGTAACTCCAATGTCAGCACTATTTATGTGTACAATCGATTTAACAAAAAAGAAGGTTATTATTGTGAATTCGCCTGAAAAGTACATGACCATAAATGCTGCAACAAAAAGCAAAATTTACAAATATTTTTTTTTACATATTCCATTTTTATTTTTAAACTGTACTTCCATTAATATAATAAAATAATAGCGATTTTGGTTGTGCGTTAAATCAAAAGTAAAGAATTAATACAACAGTATTCCAGTTTAAAATACAATCATGAAAAAATCGGATCTGCCCGAAACCAAAAAATAACCTCGCCTACCGATCAAGACTAGGGGGATATAACTCTATGCGAAGGTTTTGAAGGTATAGCTAGTATATATTATTGTTGAAACTGTTGAAATTATTATCTAATTAATTTTCCGTCTAGTTTGTTGAAAAGGAAAAAAAACAATAATCTGCAAACAATTTTTTTTTAATATTATGATTTCATGTTTACATTCGGGATGACGTTTATACAGAGAGGATGAAAAATTAGCGAAAATTGAAAAGGTGAAGGACGTACTTATCCAGACAAATAGTTTCCCTCCGGAAGTACGAGCTAATTAGCAGACGATTTCTGAACTCTGCTAAATTATAAATGACGGCTCCCAAAGTGAAACAGGTAAAGGTTTGTCTACCTGGTGGAAAGGGAATAAACTATGTCATTGACCTAATTGAAGATGATTTTCGTTGGTTTTTTTTTTGTCTTATTTTATTATCTCTGAGAATCTTTTTCTTTTTTTTTCAAAATCGGTTTAGTTAAATGTAAGTTAGTGGAAAATGTAATCAAGTGCCGAGAAAATTTTCCTTCAATGTTACCGAGGCACCTCGTGTCAGACGATAGGTCATCAAATAGGTCATTGACCGAAGCTGACCTACTTGTTGATGCGTTGCGTCACCTGTACTTGACACCTTTCAGAAGATTGGTCCAGATCAAAACAACAACAACAACAACTTACTAAAACGTTGGCGAGTGAATATAATGGAGTCACTCGTTCTAAAGTTTCTCCCCCTCCCCTCCCCACACTCCTCACTCCACAGGATCGTAACACCCATTAAGTTGTGCTCACTCATGCCCCTCTCACCCCCTCCATCTCCCTTGTGGTCCCAGCAAACAGGAAATGACTCGATATTGATGGACTCAGCATGACCACAGTGATCTATTGGACGAATAAATGTGTTTATAAATATGAAATGTTTTTTGTTCACACATGTTTTTTTTTTTATATTTATTTATAAATGCAATAAAATGAATTAAACTTCCATCATATGTATTTTACTTTACATAGACAATTAATGATTATAAGCTTAATGGTACTAGATGAAGTTATAAATCTGATTGGTTGTATTGCGCATCCATAGTTCGACTTCTGGCAACTGCATCGATGTCATAAAACCTTCACTGAACCGTATCGATAATATTCAAAGGATAGATCCGTTGTAATAAATAAATGAAAGCTAGTCAACAAGCCCCAAGTGGTTCCCATTAAATTTGATGGGTTAAAGTCCCCCCTCCCCCAAACATTTACTCTAACACAGGATCGCCCCCCAAAGCTCTCATGGAAGTCTCGGAATAGGACCCTGAGATACCTAAGAAAGGTTCTGCCGAATATTGATTATTTTCGACATAGATAATGCGTGCTAACCTGACCACTGTTCGGACAGTTGAATAGTCAATGTAAAACCCTTTTCCAGCCCACGATCATGTAGTAGTTTTCACCGATGCTACATTTTTGTCCGGCAGGTTATTACGTCTACACCTTGAGTAGATGAGATTATTCAATTGAAGTCTTTACCTGCAATAATATCGGGTTTAAAAAAAGGGAGGGGGGGGAGGGGGGGAATGCGACCCAATTAAAGGACTAATGTGGATGAACAGTGCAGATGACCTATAAAGGCATGTTTCTTGGAGGTGGGAGGGGGGGTGTGGTCCCAATGCCTAGCCGCCATTAATTTTTCCCATTATTCTAAAGTACCATTTATAAGCTGGGCTGTGGAAGATTATGATGCTAACTGGGGTGGGAGGGAGAGAGGTTGGGAGTGGGGTGGGGGTGGTGTTGAACTAGGGACTACCTGGTTTGAAGTTTGACTGCACGTTGTGGTTTTTTTTTTACAATTACTTTTTTAATTTTCGTGATAAATATTCGACGCACTAGTTAATTTTACTTCAATGAATAAACACGTAGTTCAGTGGTCAACTGCCTTACGCGATTCAATAAAATAAACGTATAAAGAAGTACATTACATTGCCCATATTAGAATAACACTGACCAAACGGATGTGTAAACTCTATGTAAAGATGACATCTCTTATAATCTTATAAACATTAAAGGGACTGTTTATGTGGTTGCCTTATTTCATCCACACCATAGCCGATAGTGCGATGGACTTGGAGGCACCACGGGAGATATAGCTGGGACTTTGATCATGAGCTGAAGTAACCATTGGTCCTCAACCGGAGATTGAAGCAGGGGGGGGGCCCTGAAGACCGAATGTAAATCCATTCATTTAGAAGTCGTTATAGTTCTGTAAACTTTTCACAGATTATGAACTATTCAGGCTGTTGATTTGAAAAAAAAAACGTGTTAATTACCTAAGCCATCTTATCTGGGCCATGCTATTGGGAAAGGGTCAAGGTGATCTACATACAAATAGCACACACACACACACACACACACACACACACATAAGCAGACAAACACTTAAACTAATGTCGCAACGTGCATACACATAGTTATGTATTATGAGCGGAACATTCTGGAGAGAGAGAGAGAGAGAGAGAGAGAGGGGGGGGGAATTAACAGCTTTTTGACAGACAAGGGGATGAGAGGCGAGGGTCATGGTGAAATATTCCCGTGGGAAGGGTGAGGGGTGGGGTGTTAGTATTTGAATTAGGCATCAGGGAACTAAATGAGGCCTAATGGAATCGGGGTTAGGTTTGGTGGTGTGTTGGCTGTGAAATGGGGGTGGGGGTGAGGGGGTGAAGGGGGATGCGATGCTCGTATTGAGTTATGTCTGATCCAGTTCAAGAAATGCGATCTAGCGACACGATCGGCTTTATTTAAAAAAAAAAAGATTAAATCAAGTTGGTTGTGTTGTTGTGTCTGAAGATGAGCAGTTTGTTGGTGGGGAGGAAATTAACCCGAAAAAAAAATCTACAAGAACAACACCACCGCATGCAGGTGTTTCAATGACAATACTCTACAGTGCGGAGGGGAGGGGCGGGGGAAGGGGGGAAGGAGCCTGAAAGGTAATCCAAGTGTTAGGAGTGAGATGGAGGGGTGGGGAGGGAGAGGAAAGGGTGTTTGTACATGTTTCTACAGACAAGTTTTCGAAAAGAGATGGAACAAAGTTTTTTTTTTTTTCCTTTTTGCTTTTAATTTGTCTACGATTTGCTGAGCTGTGCATGAATTTGTGAAGGGCAACAGGTTGTGGGGTGAATGGTAGGGGTGTGGAGGTGGGAGGAGCCGAGACCGGGGTGAGGATGTATTTAACACACATGCATGTGTGGGTGTGGGAGTATATATGTGTGTGAGAAGGTCGCAGTCGTGGGTGTGGGTGTGTGGGAGTCTGTCTGGAAGATTCCTAAAGTAATCTGAGCTTTGTGTGTTCATTAAGATATTTCGACATTAAGCAGATTTCACCTAACTTGTTTTCACATTAGATTTCATCCATATTGTTCTTATAACACATTTCATGTATCTTGTTCTTATAACACATTTCATGTATCTTGTTCTTATAACACATTTCATGTATCTTGTTCTTATAACAGATTTCATCTATTTTGTTCCTATAGCTGATTTCTTACAACTTTTTTTTTCAAATTAGATCTCACTTATTTCGTTTTCATCACATATTTTGCAAAACTAAATTTTTAGTTGCTTCTGTTCAATTTTCTGTTTCATTTTTACCTTATATTCTACAAATAAATGACTGTAGCAAATTCATACTGCGACATATTGTATTGTTACGTATATCATTTGATGTTTATTTTGCCATAAGGGATTGTGTGAAGTCCCGTAAGAATGAGGTGAAATCTCTTACATCCGATAAACCACTAATGTGACGGATTTTAAGGTGCCCTCCTTTCGTACCCGCCATAGCCGATAGTGCAATGGCCATGGAGGCAACACGGGAGATATATCGGTAACTTGAGCCAGGACCTGAACACTTTTCTTGGTATACAGGAGATCGAACCACGTACCTTCAGGTTGACAGTCGAGCGTTTTACAGCACAACCATCCAATGTAGAACTGCCATTCTATAGAAATAATAGCCGTGTGGATTCTGCGTTAAATTGAAAGTAAAGAATTAATGCAAAAATATTCCAGTTTAAAATCGTCAAACGCACACAATAGTAATACAAATCAGGAAAAAAATCGAATCTGCCCGAAACCAAAAAATAACCTAGCCTACTGATCAAACCTAACGGAATATAATTCTATGCAAAGGTTTTGCATGGTACAGCTAGTACTAAAATAAAATGCACCCTCTGCAAGGTCGCAGTTTGAAACTTTCCAAGACTAAATGGCTTCAATGATGATCTTCCATAGTTTCGAAAAGTTTAGCAATAAAAACAATCATTTTAAACAATTTGTTTATTCTGTATGTCTCTGAAGGTTATATAATATGGCGCGTAGCTTCCGGTTGATTTTTTTCCCCCAGACTGACAGATAAAATACAGGTGTGTTTATATACTTAAAGACTGGCCTAAACAAATCTTCAAGAAATAGGTTTTGCTGGAGCGGTCAGTTCACAAAGTGTGGGTTGCGAGATGGTTTGAGCTGAATCGCCAAAAAAAAAATAAATAAAAAATAAAAATAACTGAGAGTATATATATATTGTTAGGCCAACTTATATTAAGTTTTTTTTCTTTTATTTATAGTTCTTTCATAAGTTCTCGATCACGTGACTGCCAAAATAGAAAAGATAAACACAAAACAATATACTCATGAAGTCTTCATGGCTAAATTCTACTCTTAGGCAAGAAAATTCTACAGAAGGGGCCAGGCAATAGCAGGGGGGGGGTAGGTAATATATTTTTTACTAAATAGAACAAATAAGCAGAGGGGGCCAGACAAAACGCAGTGAAGTATATTAACAATCATTACAGCTTATTTAAAATAAAAACATATATTTTTTTTCAACTTAAAACGATTTTGTAAAATCTTTTAAATATAATATTATTGTTGTTGAACAAATAAATTATTCACTTTTTAAATAAATAAGGCCTGTTTTCTTCCAAAACATCAACAGATTAAAAAAAAAATAATAAAAAATCACGAATCAAAATAAAGTGACGTTTTGGCACACACTGAGATAACTTTATATCATCAGTCTTACATTTCTGTGAGAACCGAATAATTTTAATTCGTCTTGTTTTTTTGGGTTAGACAGCCTTAAACAAAGTACTACACCATCGGACCAAACAACTTCCGTTGACTTCAGGGTTTTTTTTTTGTATTCTCTCCCCTTTTGTAAAGTGGTTTTATTCTATTTTTATTTTTTTACGTTTTTTGTATTTTTTTTTTTAGGTTGAAGTTTGATAAATGGATGAACGGACGTAAAGGGGGGAGAAAAAAAGATCTTTTTTTCAGAGATAAAAAAAAAACACGTAAAGAATAGAGAGATAAGGAGACACGGGATGGGGTGAAAGAGAGAAAGGGGGAAGGGGAGAGATGCGCAGATGCCAGGTGTTCCTCCCCGTGAGAGAGAGAGAGAGGGGGGGGAGGGAAGGAGGTAGACATAAATCCTCTTCCGTCTCCTTTTTTTTTAATTCTCTTCATTCAGAGTTAACATCCACTCCCTTAACCCCCCCCCTCCAACACACACACACACACTTTCACACACTGTCCAGTTCATTCATAATGTTCCGTTGAGTTTTTTTGGTCATTGACCGTCCGGACTGATGGTCGGTTAACATTGTCCTGTAGACAGGCCTTATAGGGAGTGGTCAGGTGTGGGGCACATATCTTTTGGTGTTGACCCTTAGAATTAGAGGAGCATATACCTTTTCACCCCCACCCCACATTGAGCTCTCTGCACATATCACTGTCGCATAGCATTGTCACATTTCACTGTCACATTTCACTGTCACATATCACTATCACATATCACTGCCACATATCACTGTCACATATCACTGTCACATATCACTGTCACATATCACTGTCACATATTCCTGTCACATATTCCTGCCACCTATCACTGTCACATATCACTGTCAAATATCACTGTCACATATCACTGTCACATATCACTGCCACATATCACTGCCACATATCACTGTCACATATCAATGCCACATATCAGTGTCACATATCACTGCCACATATCACTGTCATATATCACTGCCACATATCACTGTCATATATCACTGCCACTTATCACTGTCATATATCACTGCCACATATCACAGTCATATATCACTGCCACAAATCACTGTCATATATCACTGCCACATATCACTGTCATATATCACTGTCATATATCACTGTCATATATCACTGCCACATATCACTGTCATATATCACTGCAGCATGTCACTAGCACATATCACTGTCATATATCACTGCCACATATCACTGTCATATATCACTGCCACATATCACTGTCATATATCACTGATACATATCACTGTCATATATCACTGCCACATATCACTGCCATATATCACTGCCACATATCACTGTCATATATCACTGCCACATATCACTGTCAAATATCACGGCCACATATCACTGTCATATATCACTGCCACATATCACTGCAGCATATATCACTGCCACATATCACTGTCATATATCACTGCCACATATCACTGTCATATATCACTGCCACATATCACATATATCACTGCCACATATCACTGTCATATATCACTGCCACATATCACTGTCATATATATCTGTCATATATCACTGTCATATATTACTGCCACATATCACTGTCATATATCACTGCAGCATGTCACTAGCACATATCACTGCCACATATCACTGCCACATATCACTGCAGCATGTCACTAGCACATATCACTGTCATATATCACTGCCACATATCACTGTCATATATCACTGCCACATATCCCTGTCATATATCACTGCCACATATCACTGTCATATATCACTGCCACATATCACTGCCACATATCACTGCCCCATATCACTGCCACATATCACTGTCATATATCACTGCCACATATCACAGTCATATATCACTGTCACATATCACAGTCATATATCACTGCCACATATCCCTGCAGCATGTCACTACCAAATATCACTGTCATATATCACTGTCATATATCACAGTCATACATCACTGCCACATATCACTCCAGCATGTCACTAGCACATATCACTGTCATATATCACTGCCACATATCACTGTCTTATATCACTGCCATATATCACAGTCATATATCACTGCCACATATCACTGCAGCATGTCACTAGCACATATCACTGTCATATATCACTGCCACATATCACTGTCATATATCACTGCCACATATTACTGTCATATATCACTGCCACATATCACTGTCATATATCACTGCCACATATCACTGTCATTTATCACTGCCACATATCACAGTCATATATCACTGCCACATATCACTGTCATATATCACTGCCACATATCACTGTCATATATCACTGCCACATATCACTGTCATATATCACAGTCATATATCACTGCCACATATCACTGCAGCATATCACTGTCATATATCACTGTCATATATCACTGCCACATATCACTGTCATATATCACTGCCACATATGAATGTCTTATATCACTGCCACATATCACTGTCATATATCACTGCCACAGATCACAGTCATATATCACTGCCACATATCATTGTCATATATCATAACACATATCACTGTCATATATCACTGCCACATATCACTGTCATATATCACTGCCACATATCACTGTCATATATCACTGCCACATATCACTGTCATATATCACTGCCACATATCACTCTCATATATCACTGCCACATATCACTGTAATATATCACTGCCACATATCACTGTCATATATCACTGCCACACATCACTGTCATATAACACTGTCATATATCACTGCCACATATCAGTGCCATATATCACTGTCATATATCACTGCCACATATCACTGTCATATATCACTGTCATATATCACTGCCACATATCACTGCAGCATATCACTGTCATATATCACTGCCACATATCACTGCCACATATCACTGTAACATATCACTGCCACATATCACTGTCATATCTGACTGCCACATATCACTGCAGCATGTCACTAGCACATATCACTGTTATATATCACTGTCATATATCACTGCAGCATATCACTGTCATATATCACTGCAGCATGTCACTGTCACATATCACTGCAGCATATCACTGTCACATATCACTGTCATATATCACTGCCACATATCACTGTCATATATCACTGTCACATATCACTGTCATATATAACTGCCACATATCACTGTCATATATCACTGCCACATATCACTGCAGCATGTCACTAACACATATCACTGTCACATATCACTGTCATATATCACTGCCACATATCACTGTTATATATCACTGTCACATATCACTGTCATATATCACTGTCACATATCACTGTCATATATCACTGCCACATATCACTGCAGCATATCACTGTCACATATCACTGCAGCATATCATTGTCACATATCACTGTCATATATCACTGCCACATATCACTGTCATACTTCACTGCAGCATATCACTGTCATATATCACTGCAGCATATCACTGTCACATATCACTGCAGCATATCACTGTCACATATTACTGCAGCATATCACTGTCATATATCTATGTCATATATCACTGCAGCATATCACTGTCATATATCACTGCAGCATATCACTGTCACATATCACTGCAGCATATCACTGTCACATATCACTGTCATATATCACTGCCACATATCACTGTCATATATCACAGCCACATATCACTGCAGCATGTCACTAACACATATCACTGCCACATATCACTGCAGCATGTCACTAACACATATCACTGCCACATATCACTGCAGCATGCCACTAGCACATATCACTGTCATATATCACTGTCATATATCACTGCCACATATCACTGCAGCATGTCACTAACACATATCACTGCCACATATCACTGCAGCATGTCACTGTCATATATCACTGTCATATATCACTGTCATATATCACTGTCACATATCACAGTCATATATCACTGCCACATATCCCTGCAGCATGTCACTACCACATATCACTGTCATATATCACTGTCATATATCACAGTCATACATCACTGCCACATATCACTCCAGCATGTCACTAGCACATATCACTGTCATATATCACTGCCACATATCACTGTCATATATCACTGCCATATATCACAGTCATATATCACTGCCACATATCACTGCAGCATGTCACTAGCACATATCACTGTCATATATCACTGCCACATATCACTGTCATATATCACTGCCACATATTACTGTCATATATCACTGCCACATATCACTGTCATATATCACTGCCACATATCACTGTCATTTATCACTGCCACATATCACAGTCATATATCACTGCCACATATCACTGTCATATATCACTGCCACATATCACTGTCATATATCACTGCCACATATCACTGTCATATATCACAGTCATATATCACTGCCACATATCACTGCAGCATATCACTGTCATATATCACTGTCATATATCACTGCCACATATCACTGTCATATATCACTGCCACATATGAATGTCTTATATCACTGCCACATATCACTGTCATATATCACTGCCACATATCACAGTCATATATCACTGCCACATATCATTGTCATATATCATAACACATATCACTGTCATATATCACTGCCACATATCACTGTCATATATCACTGCCACATATCACTGTCATATATCACTGCCACATATCACTGTCATATATCACTGCCACATATCACTCTCATATATCACTGCCACATATCACTGTAATATATCACTGCCACATATCACTGTCATATATCACTGCCACACATCACTGTCATATAACACTGTCATATATCACTGCCACATATCAGTGCCATATATCACTGTCATATATCACTGCCACATATCACTGTCATATATCACTGTCATATATCACTGCCACATATCACTGCAGCATATCACTGTCATATATCACTGCCACATATCACTGCCACATATCACTGTAACATATCACTGCCACATATCACTGTCATATCTGACTGCCACATATCACTGCAGCATGTCACTAGCACATATCACTGTTATATATCACTGTCATATATCACTGCAGCATATCACTGTCATATATCACTGCAGCATGTCACTGTCACATATCACTGCAGCATATCACTGTCACATATCACTGTTATATATCACTGCCACATATCACTGTCATATATCACTGTCACATATCACTGTCATATATAACTGCCACATATCACTGTCATATATCACTTTGCCACATATCACTCAGCCACATGCAGCATGTCACTAACACATATCACTGTCACATATCACTGTCATATATCACTGCCACATATCACTGTTATATATCACTGTCACATATCACTGTCATATATCACTGTCACATATCACTGTCATATATCACTGCCACATATCACTGCAGCATATCACTGTCACATATCACTGCAGCATATCATTGTCACATATCACTGTCATATATCACTGCCACATATCACTGTCATACTTCACTGCAGCATATCACTGTCATATATCACTGCAGCATATCACTGTCACATATCACTGCAGCATATCATTGTCACATATTACTGTCATATATCACTGTCATATATCACTGCCACATATCACTGCAGCATATCACTGTCATATATCTATGTCATATATCACTGCAGCATATCACTGTCATATATCACTGCAGCATATCACTGTCACATATCACTGCAGCATATCACTGTCACATATCACTGTCATATATCACTGCCACATATCACTGTCATATATCACAGCCACATATCACTGCAGCATATCACTGTCATATATCACTGCCACATATCACTGCCACATATCACTGTAACATATCACTGCCACATATCACTGTCATATCTGACTGCCACATATCACTGCAGCATGTCACTAGCACATATCACTGTTATATATCACTGTCATATATCACTGCAGCATATCACTGTCATATATCACTGCAGCATGTCACTGTCATTATATCACTGCAGCATGTCACTGTCACATATCACCGCAGCATATCACTGTCATATATCACTGCCACATATCACTGTCATATATCACTGTCACATATCACTGTCATATATCACTGTCACATATCACTGTCATATATCACTGCCACATATCACTGTCATATATCACTGCCACATATCACTGCAGCATGTCACTAACACATATCACTGTCACATATCACTGTCATATATCACTGCCACATATCACTGTTATATATTACTGTCACATTATCACTGTCATATATCACTGTCACATATCACTGTCATATATCACTGCCACATATCACTGCAGCATATCACTGTCACATATCACTGCAGCAGATCATTGTCACATATCACTGTCATATATCACTGCCACATATCACTGTCACACTTCACTGCAGCATATCACTGTCATATATACTTCACTGCATAATATCACTGTCATATATCACTGCAGCATATCACTGTCACATATCACTGCAGCATATCACTGTCACATATCACTGCAGCATATCACTGTCACATATCACTGTCATATATCACTGCCACATATCACTGTCATATATCACAGCCACATATCACTGCAGCATGTCACTAACACATATCACTGCCACATATCACTGCAGCATGTCACTAACACATATCACTGCCACATATCACTGCAGCATGCCACTAGCACATATCACTGTCATATGTCACTGTCATATATCACTGCCACATATCAATGCAGCATGTCACTAACACATATCACTGCCACATATCACTGCAGCATGTCACTGTCATATATCACTGTCATATATCACTGTCATATATCACTGTCACATATCACAGTCATATATCACTGCCACATATCCCTGCAGCATGTCACTACCACATATCACTGTCATATATCACTGTCATATATTACAGTCATACATCACTGCCACATATCACTCCAGCATGTCACTAGCACATATCACTGTCATATATCACTGCCACATATCACTGTCATATATCACTGCCATATATCACAGTCATATATCACTGCCACATATCACTGCAGCATGTCACTAGCACATATCACTGTCATATATCACTGCCACATATCACTGTCATATATCACTGCCACATATTACTGTCATATATCACTGCCACATATCACTGTCATATATCACTGCCACATATCACTGTCATTTATCACTGCCACATATCACAGTCATATATCACTGCCACATATCACTGTCATATATCACTGCCACATATCACTGTCATATATCACTGCCACATCACTGTCATATATCACAGTCATATATCACTGCCACATATCACTGCAGCATATCACTGTCATATATCACTGTCATATATCACTGCCACATATCACTGTCATATATCACCGCCTACATATGAATGTCTTATATCACTGCCACATATCACTGTCATATATCACTGCCACATATCACAGTCATATATCACTGCCACATATCATTGTCATATATCATAACACATATCACTGTCATATATCACTGCCACATATCACTGTCATATATCACTGCCACATATCACTGTCATATATCACTGCCACATATCACTGTCATATATCACTGCCACATATCACTCTCATATATCACTGCTACATATCACTGTAATATATCACTGCCACATATCACTGTCATATAGTCACTGCCACAATATCAATAACTGTCATATAATGATCGTCATATATCACTGCCAAGAACAATCAGTGCCATATATCACTGTCATATATCACTGCCACATATCAAAAACTGTCATATATCACTGTCATATATCACTGCCACATATCACTGCAGCATATCACTGTCATATATCACTGCCACATATCACTGCCACATATCACTGTAACATATCACTGTCACATATCACTGTCATATCTGACTGCTACATATCACTGCCACATATCACTGCAATATACAATGTCACTAGCACATATCATGTTATATATCATGTCATATATCACTGCAGCATATCACTGTCATATATCACTGCAGCATGTCACTGTCACATATCACTGCAGCATATCACTGTCACATATCACTGTCATATATCACTGCCACATATCACTGTCATATATCACTGTCACATATCACTGTCATATATAACTGCCACATATCACTGTCATATATCACTGCCACATATCACTCGCAGCATGTCACTAACACATATCACTGTCACATATCACTGTCATATATCACTGCCACATATCACTGTTATATATCACTGTCACATATCACTGTCATATATATCACTGTCACATATCACTGTCATATACTGCCACATATCACTGCAGCATATCACTGTCACATATCACTGCAGCATATCATTGTCACATATCACTGTCATATACTGCCACATATCACTGTCATACTTCACTGCAGCATATCACTGTCATATATCACTGCAGCATATCACTGTCACATATCACTGCAGCATATCATTGTCACATATTACTGTCATATATCACTGTCATATATCACTGCCACATATCACTGCAGCATATCACTGTCATATATCTATGTCATATATCACTGCAGCATATCACTGTCATATATCACTGCAGCATATCACTGTCACATATCACTGCAGCATATCATTGTCACATATCACTGTCATATATCACTGCCACATATCACTGTCATATATCACAGCCACATATCACTGCAGCATGTCACTAACACATATCACTGCCACATATCACTGCAGCATGTCACTAACACATATCACTGCCACATATCACTGCAGCATGCCACTAGCACATATCACTGTCATATATCACTGTCATATATCACTGCCACATATCACTGCAGCATGTCACTAACACATATCACTGCCACATATCACTGCAGCATGTCACTGTCATATATCACTGTCATATATCACTGTCATATATCATTGCCACATATCACTGTCATATATCACTGCCACATATCACTGTCATATTTCACTGCCACTTATCACTGTCATATATCACTGCCACATATCACAGTCATATATCACTGCCACATATCACTGTCATATATCACTGCCACATATCACTGTCATATAACACTGTCATATATCACTGTCATATATCACTGCCACATATCACTGTCATATATCACTGCAGCATGTCACTAGCACATATCACTGTCATATATCACTGCCACATATCACTGTCATATATCACTGCCACATATCACTGTCATATATCACTGATACATATCACTGTCATATATCACTGCCACATATCACTGCCATATATCACTGCCACATATCACTGTCATATATCACTGCCACATATCACTGTCAAATATCACTGCCACATATCACTATCATATATCACTGCCACATATCACTGCAGCATATATCACTGCCACATATCACTGTCATATATCACTGCCACATATCACTGTCATATATCACTGCCACATATCACATATATCACTGCCACATATCACTGTCATATATCACTGCCACATATCACTGTCATATATCACTGTCATATATCACTGTCATATATCACTGCCACATATCACTGTCATATATCACTGCAGCATGTCACTAGCACATATCACTGCCACATATCACTGACACATATCACTGCAGCATATCACTAGCACATATCACTGTCATATATCACTGCCACATATCACTGTCATATATCACTGCCACATATCTTTGTCATATATCACTACCACATATCACTGTCATATATCACTGCCACATATCACTGCCACATATCACTGCCACATATCACTGTCATATATCACTGCCACATATCACAGTCATATATCACTGTCACATATCACAGTCATATATCACTGCCACATATCCCTGCAGCATGTCACTACCACATATCACTGTCATATATCACTGTCATATATCACAGTCATATATCGCTGCCACATATCACTGTCATATATCACTGTCATATATTACTGTCATATATCACTGCCACATATCACTGTCATATATCACTGCCATATATCACAGTCATATATCACTGCCACATATCACTGCAGCATGTCACTAGCACATATCACTGTCATATATCACTGCCACATATCACTGTCATATATCACTGCCACATATTACTGTCATATATCACTGCCACATATCACTGTCATATATCACTGCCACATATCACTGTCATATATCACTGCCACATATCACAGTCATTTATCACTGCCACATATCACTGTCATATATCACTGCCACATATCACTGTCATATATCACTGCCACATATCACTGTCATATATCACTGTCATATATCACTGCCACATATCACTGCAGCATATCACTGTCATATATCACTGTCATATATCACTGCCACATATCACTGTCATATATCACTGCCACATATGAATGTCTTATATCACTGCCACATATCACTGTCATATATCACTGCCACATATCACTGTCATATATCACTGCCACATATCACTGTCATATATCACTGCCACATATCACTGTCATATATCACTGCCACATATCACTCTCATATATCACTGCCACATATCACTGTCATATATCACTGCCACATATCACTGTCATATATCACTGCCACACATCACTGTCATATATCACTGCCACATATCAGTGCCACATATCACTGTCATATATCACTGCCACATATCACTGTCATATATCACTGTCATATATCACTGCCACATATCACTGCAGCATATCACTGTCATATATCACTGCCACATATCACTGCCACATATCACTGTAACATATCACTGCCACATATCACTGTCATATCTGACTGCCACATATCACTGCAGCATGTCACTAGCACATATCACTGTTATATATCACTGTCATATATCACTGCAGCATATCACTGTCATATATCACTGCAGCATGTCACTGTCACATATCACTGCAGCATATCACTGTCACATATCACTGTCATATATCACTGCCACATATCACTGTCATATATCACTGTCACATATCACTGTCATATATAACTGCCACATATCACTGTCATATATCACTGCCACATATCACTGCAGCATGTCACTAACACATATCACTGTCACATATCACTGTCATACTTCACTGCCACATATCACTGTTATATATCACTGTCACATATCACTGTCATATAACACTGTCACATATCACTGTCATATATCACTGCCACATATCACTGCAGCATATCACTGTCACATATCACTGCAGCATATCATTGTCACATATCACTGTCATATATCACTGCCACATATCACTGTCATACTTCACTGCAGCATATCACTGTCATATATCACTGCAGCATATCACTGCAGCATATCACTGTCACATATTACTGTCATATATCACTGTCATATATCACTGCCACATATCACTGCAGCATATCATTGTCATATATCTATGTCATATATCACTGCAGCATATCACTGTCATATATCACTGCAGCATATCACTGTCACATATCACTGCAGCATATCACTGTCACATATCACTGTCATATATCACTGCCACATATCACTGTCATATATCACTGTCACATATCACTGTCATATATAACTGCCACATATCACTGTCATATATCACTGCAGCATATCACTGTCACATATCACTGCAGCATATCACTGTCACATATCACTGTCATATATCACTGCCACATATCACTGTTATATATCACTGTCACATATCACTGTCATATATCACTGTCATATATCACTGTCATATATCACTGCCACATATCACTGCAGCATATCACTGTCACATATCACTGCAGCATATCATTGTCACATATCACTGTCATATATCACTGCCACATATCACTGTCATACTTCACTGCAGCATATCACTGTCATATATCACTGCAGCATATCACTGTCACATATCACTGCAGCATATCACTGTCACATATCACTGTCATATATCACTGCCACATATCACTGCAGCATATCACTGTCATATATCACTGTCATTTATCACTGCCACATATCACTGCCACATATCACTCTCATATATCACTGTCACATATCACTGTCATATATCACTGTCACATATCACTGCCACATATCACTGCCATATATCACTGCCACATATCACTGTCATATATCACTGTCATATATCACTGCCACATATCATTGTCACATATCACTGCCACACATCACTGTCATATATCACTGCAGCATGTCACTAGCACATATCACTGCAGCATGTCACTAGCACATATCACTGTCATATATCACTGCCACATATCACTGTCATATATCACTGCCACATATCACTGTCATATATTACTGCCACATATCACAGTCATATATCATTGCCACATATCACTGTCATATATCACTGCCACATATCACTGTCATATATCACTGTCACATATCACTGTCATATATCACTGCCACATATCACTGCAGCATGTCACTAGCACATATCACTGCCACATATCACTGTCATATATCACTGTCACATATCACTGTCATATATCACTGCCACATATCACTGTCATATATCACTGCCACATATCACTGCAGCATGTCACTAGCAGATATCACAGTCAAATATAACTGCCCCATATCACTGTCACATATAACTGTCACATATTTATGACACATATAACTGCCACATATTCATGACACATATAACTGCCACATATTCATGACGCATATAACTGCCACATATTCATGACACATATCACTGCCACATATTCATGACACATATAACTGCCACATATAACTGCCCCATATCACTGTCATATATTACTGTCACATATCAGAGCCGCATATAACTGCCACATATTAAGTTTGCTCCAAGTTTTAAAAAATAAATTCATAACTATTTTATGATTTCAAATATTTACCCCGGGGACAACGTTCTTTTTTAATGGTGTGGACATTGGTCAAGGTCAGGGACATACATCACGGCCACACTGGACGGGGTCATTCATTGAATCTCTCTGACCGGAGGAAAAAAAACAACAACTGATGTACTTAACACAGGACAATAGACAACGGTGTCCATTCAGTTGTGATGGACAAGGGTCAGTGGGAGACCGAAGTCTTACCCATTAAAATGATAACGACACCTTGAGACTTGGGAAGGGGGGCGTTTTTTCTTCTAATAATAATTGATGGACGTTCCAAAGGTCAGTTTACATTCACACTTTTGACCCATCCAATTATTATATACCTTCGTCTTTGAACTCCACATCTGAAATATTAATATATTTATTATTTTACATTATACACTGCAGATGCGTACCTAGGGTGGGTCCAAGTTTGTAAGTTTCCTGGCCCCAGCCTGAGGGGGCCCCCACATTTTTTTAAAAATTAAATACTAGTTGCATTATCTCATGTCATGGTGTCGAAGGTCAAAATGCAGAGGCCCCCCCTAAGAGGCCAAGCCCCTTCCCCCGGGCCCCCAAATCCCTAGGTTTGGCACTGATACACTGGGAGACTTCTAACTTGCATATTGATCGAGCTACGGTTAATGTGAATATTGGTTGGTCCATGTATCAATTTCATGGGTTTGTGCACAGCTGGATATGAACATAGCTAGGTATATGCATCGATAAGTATGCGCAAAGATAGGTGTGTGCACTGCTGAGTATGTGCATAGCTCATTATGTGTATATATGGGTATCTGAATAAATTGGTATGTGCATTGATGGGTAAGTGTGTAGATGGATATGTGCATAGATGGGTATATGCATCGATGGGTATGTGCATAGATGGGTATGTGCATAGATGGGTATGTGCATAGATGGGTATGTGTATAGATGGGTATGTGCATAGATGGGTATATGCATAAATGGGTATGTGCATAGATGGGTATGTGCATAGATGGGTATATGCATAAATGGGTATGTGCATAGATGGGTATGTGCATAGATGGGTATGTGCATAGATGGGTATGTGCATAGATGGGTATGTGCATAGATGGGTATGTGCATAGATGGGTATATGCATAAATGGGTATGTGCATAGATGGGTATGTGCATAGATGGGTATGTGCATAAATGTGTATGTGCATAGATGGGTATGTACATAGATGGGTATGTGCATAGATGGGTATGTGCATAGATGGGTATGTGCATAGATGGGTATGTACATTGGTGGATAAGTGTGTAGATGGTAATGTGCATGGATGGGTATATGCATAGATGGAATATGTGCATAGTAGGTACGTGTATAGTTGGGTGTGCACATAGCTGTGTATGTGCATAATTGGATGTGCACATAGCTGTGTATGTGCATAGCTGGGTATGGAGAAGGGGCTTGAGGTTTTTAGTTAGGCTCAATGAGGCTTGAGACTTTTAGTTGAGTTCAATGAAGGTTGAGGCTTTTAGTTGGGTTCAATGAGACTGCCATTGAATCAGTTATTAGAAATCTTTCATTACTAAGTTTTACTAAATTGACACGAGCTTGATCTTTAAGGTATTCATTACTATATAAAAGTCTTAAGCACCTGGACAAAGGCAGCAATGAATTATTCCTATCAGTAATATGTTCTATCACCTAACGATGGAGAGTCAAACTCCTGTTATTCATTAAACGTTTCAAGAGATGTATTACCGAACACATCAAACAGAAGCATCTAAACATGTAAAACTCACGTAAACACATTTTTAAACACACGACCAATGTTCGAAAACAAAAAAAAAACGTTATCGGAAAGTGTAAACTAAAAAAAAACGAAACGGACAAAACAAAACGGAAACTCCAGCTCTTGGATCTAAACTAACAATTTGGAGAAAGCCGCTACAATTGTGTGTGAGTGTGTGTGTGTGTTATTTGTCATTTTGATCATTTAGATGATTTGGGGTGTATGGGGGGGGAGTGGGGCTATCTGGAAGATCTGTAGAGGCCCCGGCCCCCATTGATGGCTTCCGCTGGGCATCCCCATCTGATGCCGTAACCTCCAGAAAGATCAAAGGATATCGTATGTGTGTGCACAGAAAGGTATCGCCTGAAGCTATTTACGAGTCCGGGAAACAGTTGTTTGTCTACCTGCTGAAATGGAACAGGAAATGATAACAGCTGGGAATTATTATGATTTTTTTTTATCTTACCTGGGATTTTTTTTTGTAGTGATGTGGGATGAATGGCTGTTGAAAAGGAGGAGGGGGGTATAACATGGGGGAGGGCAAATATTTAGATTTGTCGGGTGAAAGGGCGGGGGGGGGAAGGAAGGGGTGGAGTGGAAGAGGAGAGGAGAGGGGAGGGGAAGGGGGGGACTCTCTAAAGATCTCGGGTCAAAACAGGACAATAAAATATCAACAGAGAAGAAGCCAGAGATGAGGTATCCAGCTATGTTTACATACTCAATCAGGATAAACAAATAAGTCTGTACCTCACTGAATCTATCAAGTGCACAAATAGACCGTTCTCTATTCAAGATCTATCACATATAGGTAAACGTGCGTATGTCTTTCTATGCAAAATATATCATGAACACACGGTTACCACACTCTCTCAGAATCTATCACCTACAAACATAGGCCGTACTATCTAGGAATCTCTCACATACAAACATAGGCCATACTATATAGGAATCTATCACATACAAACATAGGCCGTACTATATAGGAATCTATCACCTACAAACATAGTCCATACTATCTAGGAATCTATCACTTACAAACATAAAATCATACTCTGTCAGAATCTATGTGTATGTGCACGTGTGTGTATATGTTGGTTAGTCTATATCTCAATTTAACGCGCGTCTTGTGGATCTATAATTAGATTCTTCAGTTGTACAGTTTTAGGTCAAAATAATTGTTTTAGATCGCCCCTCCCCTCCTTACAGTGTACAGTGACCACTACTGACCACTGTTTTACTGAGAAACTGGATCCACGCCAACGCGCTATTGTAACCCCCACCTCCCCTACAATTCTGTTCCTACTGAAGACACTCTCCGCTGGATCTGGCGTGCGAAAGATGGCAAAGGTCGGACCAGTTTGACAGACGGTCGGGAATAATTAGTTCCCATGATGGATGGGGGGTACGCCCCAATGAGTCCCAGAATAAATGATGTCACAAGTCTGGCCAGTAATGAGGAAATGACCACCTGGTGGTGGACAACTGGACTAACGAAGTTAACGCGCCATTTGTTATTCAGGTCATCGCAAACATTCGATGTTTCTTGAAGAGACTTCAGTTTTAATGTTAGTGAATTTCAAATTTAAGTTTTCATTTACAAGGTTGACCATGCATTGGTCAGTGAGAATTACGATAGCTATTTTTTTTGGGTATAAAGTTCTATAAATAGCTACATTTAATCTTAGTAAAATGTATTTAAAACAACTTATCATACATGTATAGGTAAAAATCAACGAATGTCTATCACCACACCGTGTCTAGTACTATATAAACGTAAAATTATAAAAATTGAAGTGGTTTAAATGAGATCATGAACGAGTAAAAACAAAACATTATTTGGTCGGCTGAGCTTCCTACGACGACCATAAAAAACCAAATAAAACATAAAACTGATTTCTCTATGTAATAAAAACCTGGTCTCCACTCGGGTGCCATGTATTTAAGACAACTTTTATCTATGAGCCAACTTTAGAAGGGGGAGGGATCATTGTTTATGATGTGGGACGGATGGTCGTACGGAAAAGTGCTCGACGGTTGACTTGAGGGTCTTTGGTTCGATCTCCGGTGAGGACCAATGGATATTCCAGGTCATGGCTTAAGTCCTCGATATATCTCCCGTGGTGCCTCCATGGCCTTTGCACTATCGTCTCTGGTGGAGATGAAAGACGGGCACCATAAAAACAGTTGGGGGGGGGGGGGGGGGGGGTGGGGGGGGGGGGGGGGGGGGGGGGGGGGGGGGGGTTTTTTTTTCAGTCCCATTAGTGGCTAATATTATCTAAGAGATTTCATCTCATCCTCACATGGGCATCACACACACATATATATTAATGATAACCAAATGTTGCTCTCAATATTTTGTTGAGCTAAACACGCCTTTCATTGGATGCTGTCTGTTTGTTTTTCTCTATCACTTAAATGACTTCATTTTAAATTGACCTCTTAATAGGATTATTTTTCAATTATATAAAGAACAACTTTATGACATTTTTTTTAAATGTAAGGGGGGGGGCAAATGATCCCTCTTATATGACATTTTTTTCAAAAATCTAGGGGGGGGGGGCAAATCCCCGCTTGCCCCCTTCATGAATACGCCCATGGTCAAGAGATAATCATATCTCCATTATAAAGAGACATCAAAGCATGCGTAATATAAAGACACTAAATAAGCTGGGGGAAAAACAGACCAAGCTTGATATTAACTCATTACGCCAATTGTTCTGTTGACAGAAACGAGATTATATGAACCACGTATGTCTCGTTCAGATTCTTCTTGAGGTAAACATTTAATAACAGCTTAAAAGAATTCGATTGTTTAAATTACAGAGAGATTAAGAAAACCGAGTGTGGGGGGGGGGGGAATCAATAATAAGAGACTTAATGAGTGTTGAAAGGAAGTCCTGGGTGAAATAAGTATCAATTTACTAACAACCGCTAACTACCATTAGTCGAAAAGGAAAAGGAAGAGGGGGGGGGGGGGGAGGGGTTAGTTTGGAAAATAAGTATTATCAACACTGGCTTAATGACACGTGACTCTTAGTCCGCCAATCACAGCGATGTGGTTGAATCAGCTGACTGGCAATCATAAGAAATAGGGAAAACTGATACTGTAAACATGTTTTCTTTTGTTTTCACTTAAGATGTACCGGAAGTTCAAATTTGATTTGTTAAAACATTAGAAAAATAAATAATCTAATAAAAAAATGCCAAAAAAAAGTTCTAGCCTAAAAATGGTATAAGTGTATCTCTAATCTATTAGAAGTGTTTTCGAATATTGCTACGTGTTGTTCATATAGCGAAAATAGATCGTTAGGCGAGACGTGAGTGCTATTTAGGCTACGCTGCTGTTTTATACGATGCTCAAAAGTTGGAATGCTGATAAATTATGAAAAGTAAATAATATGATACAAATGTATGAAAATAAATCATTAGCATAAATGTATCATGTTCACAAGTGATGTCAGATAATTATTTATTTCATCGATTCGCAGTATATTGCTGATACTTAACTAGTTAAGTTAACTAGTTTATTATAGTTTTAAAATTGATTGATTTTTCAAAAACAATCCAATAGAAAAGCGATTTTTCAACACATTAAACAATTAAAGTTATTTGAATTTAATTACATTTCACCCAAAGAGTCTTAAATTCAGCCTGCATTAAAACAAACAAAAGATTTCTGAAATACATGTAGGTTGTTGGACGTGAGAGGACAAGTGAATATTTTAATTTGTAAACAAAGAAAAAAAATCCAACAAATCCTGTATGTATGCGTTTACAATATAAAGAGGACACGTTATTTACATTTCAACAGAAACCATTGAGTGTGTTCATGGAAAAGTCAACTATCGACTGTAAAGATGATTGGATGATCTCAAAGCGAGAATGAGGCTGTGAAAGCACGTGTAATTTAAGTTCAGAGATTGCTGTCAACTAAACTTAAAGCCGATTAGCTAGATCTACCATGTAAGTATGGTCAAGCGATGAAGCGCTCGACTGTAGACATTATAGTACCTGGGTCGATCTACGGTTAAAACCAAAGAACATTTTGTCATGGTTAAATTCCCCGCTATATCCCCTCATGGTGCCTTCATGGCCATTGCACTATCGGTTACGGATGAGATGAAAGAAGGGTACAATAAAAACAATCCTATCTAATCCTAACAGGGACATCACACATCGTGTATCCCCGAAATAAATAAGACCTGGTATTATATTAATCATTACTGCATGCGTTTACCAGAGCGTTCAGAGGCTAGGAAATTTATGAGGTCATATATTTTTTAAAATGCAATGTTGCGGAGACAATTCAACATAGGATTCAATGGGAGTTTTCGGTTTTATGACACCGTTTACACCGGTCGTCATGGAAATGGCCATAGCTGCGTGTCTTCTATTGTTTATGTCCCAATGAAAAATGGAAAGACTAGTAACCATGCAAGTACGAGTACACGTTGTATGTTTCTGAAACCTGTCTTTATTCATTTGCGAAATTTTATGAAAAATGTATCCTTATAAATAATAGGTTTATGTCTTTGTTTAGAGATAGTTTGCGTTGATTTGTTTTGTCTTCCGTTGTAATATTATGGGTATGATTTGATCATCTCGGTATAGGATACGCTTGAAGTTTTAAACAAAGTGTTGACTTACAACTATCTGGTCGCGATGTATGGGTACGGAAAACACGTTTACAAAATAATGACACATCAAAGATGCACCATGATAATCTTGTCAGGAATGTGTGATTTCTTTCTTGAAACATGTGGATGAATTGCTGAGCGGTGGGGGGGGGGGGGTTGACCATTGACATGAGAATCCCGGGTTCGATCCTTGGAGAGAACCAAAGGAATTTTTCCAGGCGAAATGTTGGTGTTAAGACCTCCAAGTCTACACTGGTTAAAATGTGTACCTGGCATTGGTTAGGGAAGTCCACTGTGGGTTTTTCTAACCAGGTTATTCCTTCCCATGTCGTGGTTACAGATGAATTCTATACTTCATCTGGCACCATTTGTACTTGAAAGCACGTAAGTATCATTCTCGGTACGACCTGTTGATAATATTAAATTGCGTTTGTTGAAAGGTTTACAGTGATTTTTCAAAAGTTAATATTTCTTTGTGCGCTGAATCGTGCTACTCTATGAACTAAATATAAAATAGATATATAGTCTTCTCCGTCTATCTCTCTTTCTCTCCCCATCCCCCTCTCCCTCTCTCCACCCCCCTCTCTCTTTCCATCCCCTTCTCTCCATCTTTCTCTTCACCTCTCTCTCTCCCTCTCTCTCTCTCTCTCTCTCTCCCTCTCTCTCTCTCTCTCTCTCTCTCTCTCTCTCTCTCACCCTCTATCTCCCACGCTATCCACCCTCATCTAAACTTCTCTCTTATCTAAAACCTACACTCACCTACATATTCTCTCACACACACACACATACATACACTTGCTAAAATCGATACTATTTAACTGTTCTTGTTTCCTCGAGTGTTCCACCTGTCTCAGGTAATTATGTTACGTAGAGTGTTGAGTTACTGTCAGACTTGATAGTTACTGATAACAACTTCACACTGACAAACGTCAAAGTCTGCTGATTGAAAAGTTTTAAAATATTTCATAACTTGATGAACTCAAGCCGTAAACATCTTCTATATATAAATTGATATTTTGATGAGTATGGCATCACTGCGACTCAATCATACTTCTTTTTAATTTTTTTTAAATCCACCTTGCGCATTTCTTACTTACCAGGTCAGTGATTCTCAAACTATTTATACTTCCTGACCCAATTTGAAATCTTTTTGAGTTTTCTCATGAAAAACCCAATTAATTTTGCAATTAAAAAAAAATCACTTCTTATCTATATAAGTAGAATAATTTTCTCGCGATCTCTGGGTCGCGACCGACACTTTAAGAACCACTGTACTAGTACGTTTATTGACCATAGTCACGGAGAAAGGTAAAAATATAACAATGGAGGCACACATTTCTGTAGTTACGAATCACTTTGTTATTTTCTTTATACTGAATCAAACTTCACCCCTCCCCTCTTCCACACCCATCCACACACTCACATTCACACACCCACATCCACCCATCCACATCCACCCATCCACATCCACACACCGACATCCACACACCCACCGACATCCACACACCCACCCCATCCACACAATCACATCCACACACCGACATCCACACACCCACCACATCCACCCACCCACATCCACACACCCACATCCACACACCCACATCCACACACTCACATTTATCGACATACTTACAAACACTTACATACACTATGTCACATACGAACAGATATACAAACACTCACATACAAATGCTCACATACGAACACTCAATATAAACACTCACATACGAACAGTCATACGAAAATTCACATACAAACAATCACATACGAACAGACATACGAACACTCACATACGAACAGTCAAACAGAACACAATTTTTAAAATAAAGTTATTGGGTCGTTATTATTTATTTTGAAATTTAAATCTGACAAATGAATTCAGTTTTTTGTATTTTCTGATTACACATAAAAGTTATAAAAACATATTGCAAAAAAAAATAAATTCTCATGAAATCTATGGAAATCTTAGAACTGTGGATAATAGAGAATATGGAGGCTACTGTTTTAAAATCTTTTTTATCCATTCTTTATTTTTAATTCATGATTAATGAAAAAATTGCGAAGAACGGAAATATGTGGGTTTAAAAATATAATATGTTTACTTTAGAATTACTAATTCATTTCACAATAATAAAACATTACAATAAAAACAATTTATGAACAAATACATAACAAAGTACATTTTAATAAATATCCTATATCTTTAGAATAGTACTTTCAATTTATTTCATATGTAAATATTCCATGTATTTATAGAAGCAATCTTAATTTTGTTCACCATTTCTATATAACTAAAGATTGGAGATGGGGAGAGAGAGAGAGAGAGAGAGAGAGAGAGAGAGAGAGAGAGAGAGAGAGAGAGAGAGAGAGAGAGAGAGAAAGAGAGAGAGAGAGAGAGAGTTTGATTATCTAGACTAATATTTCATTGAATTATTTATTTCTCTAATTATTGACATGTGACACCAAAGGCGTTTTGATTGGATAAAAATGTCCCATTGAAAAATTTGAAAATTAGCAAAAAAAAAAATCTTTCATGATATATTGTTAACACTTTACAATGCTTCATTAAATTTGATGTTTTAGATATGTTGTTATTATGTGATGTGTTAGTTGCAGGATGCGTGTGTTTGTATGAAGAATATGTAAATATGATCTAAAATATAGGTGTTATCATATTAAAGAAGTTAAACTATAAAGAAACTCAACGTTCGGTGGAGCATACTTAATGGTGGGCATCAGCTCCGTAGCGTAAAAATTCTACAGCAGGGGCCCGGCATTCTACAGCAGGGGCCAGGCATTCTACAGCAGGGGCCAGGCAATAGCTGGGGGGGGCAGGTAATACATTTTTATTAAGTAGAGCAAATAAGCAGGGGGCCAGACAAAACACAGGGGGGCCCGGCCCCCTAGCCCCCCCCCCGCACGCTACGGGCCTTTCGGTGGAGCAGACTTAATGGTGAGCACGGAGGGGGTACTGTCAGATTTACTTTTTGTTTTTTTTTGTGGGTTACGGGGAATCAACAGTGTTTTTAGCCATGTCCCATTAAAGGGGAACGTGCCATGGGTAAAGGTTCTGTCGCGTGTAAAGTTTTCGATTGGATGTTCTGTCGCACGCAACTGGAGACACTAGGATACATAAACAACTCAAACTCAACAAACACTGACTCTAAGTGACCACAATAATGATACTGTAACTGTCCAATCTTTTGTCTTTTTAACAATACAGAACTATTCCACAGGTCGTAAACTTTTTTCCTACCAGGTCAAACTAGTCCACGTATTCTGTATACAAGTCACTCTCACACACTCACTAACAGACACACACACAGACAAACACACACACATATATATCCCATGAAATACAATGCAGGCTGTCCCCAGTCAACCAATAATTTCTCTCACCTGACCATTCTTACCCTTGTACCACACACACACTGAGACACACACACACACACTCACTCACACACACACACACAAACAAACACTCTCTCTCTCTCTCACACACACACACACACAAATTCACTTTGGGGCCATTATTCAAAGGTACATTTTGGGTGCTGAAAAAAAGTGCTATTAAATCCACTGCGCTCGTAAACATCGGACCACTAATAACATTTTCATCCCCCAACTGTTAAATCATGTTTAACTCGAGATGATTATCATTCAATATGGTATAGAACCCCTTCCCCATCCTGATTAGCAGTGCGGTGCCTAAGGGCTTTCCATAATGTCCCGAGATCCACTTCGAGCCCGCAACGAAAACGGAGATAGCTTTGTGGCGTCCTTTCAGAATTGTTCGTGCTGCTGTGGTCTTGGAGGCACGATGGTGGATGTAGTCGCTGGACTTCAAATCAGTAATCATGGCAGCAATGAAGCAATGATGACGTTTCCTTAATGTCTAGTCATCTATCTAAAATATAGTCATAAGGTAGTCATAAGTATATTCATAGTTAAGTCGTCTATCTTTAATATCATACATTCATCTATGTTGATACTGATCATAATTTGGTCATGTAACTGAAATATTATAGCAGTTTTATCATTTCAGCATACAATTTATTTTAGTGTGTATTCATTTTTCCATTGTCGTTTATTTCAGTTGTCAAAAAAAAAAATAGACGAAGAATCCTTATAGTTCAAAAAAAAAATCAATAAATGTCAATTAAATGTCAATTAAATGTCAATTATGTACACCGATGTAAGCCACAACTACAATGTGTCATTTGACTATATTGACTTATCACTAGTTCAGGGCCTGGAAGAGCTTAGTCTCAAACAAGATCAAGGTTACGAGAAAAGTTGTAAGTACTGCGGTACGTAGACACCAGAGTTCAATAACTGGAGTTGTGTGTATGTGTGTACACTGTGTAATTACCAACCACCGACGTGACTGAATCATCCAGTCGATACAACAAGACACACTGAACAAATACTCAAATCTCCGCTAACTACAACTAGACGACGTTCAATGTCGTGTGAGATAAAATAAAAAAGACATTTTTTTTTTTAAATCGTCATTTTAAATGTACAACCTGATGCATTTCTTAAACTTCGCTCAACCTGTTGACAATGTACTGATTTTTTTTTTTTCAAAATAAACACTTTTTATCGTTTTAGCTGATCTTGATTCAAAGATAAACAATATTGTTTTTTTTTTTTTAAATTCAAGAATTTGATTCAGGGCTGCTTCTAGCTGATTAATGATGGGCACCTGACAATCTCCACCTAATTGTGCCCCACCCTCTGAACACCAACAGCCACAAACTACTAATAATTAAATAGTGGCTTAACCCCCCCTCCCCTTCTCCCCACCCTCCCGGAAAAAAAGAGTTCCTGACACATGTATGGGTCTCACCAGTTATCTTCCCTTTGCGGCGGCATTGCTTGATCCAAAGATTTATTTTTTTTTTTACTTTGAATGTAAGATTATTAATCTTCCGTATATTTATTTTTTACACTAGTCATCGATACTGTATATATACAATGTCATGACCTAGATAAAGTATAGTTTCTTTGATTTCCCCTTAAACACCCCCCCCCCCTTTACAACCGCCGCACGAACAAACACACACACTTTATAAAACAACAAATGGACGATTATTTTGAAGAGAGACAAACTGCAAGACAATGTACACGTTGAACAACACATTCTTTTTTGTTTGTTTGTTGCAAGTAGTAATTGACGTCTCTAAAATCATTTCGCCCTTTTATTTTTATTATTATTTTTTTTTTTTTTACAAAAGTGACAATTTAAAATAAAAATTGAGAAAACAAATGAAAATTTCGAAAAATTCAACCTGATGTCCTAAGGCGTATCGAGGGGTGGCATCAGGCCCCGAGTGCAACTCACAAAGGGGCGCCAAATGGTATATTTTACATATAATATTATATGGTTTTCGAATGCGGGGGGGGGGAGGGGGCGCTAAAAAGGTACTTAAAAGGTATTGTGCCCCGGGCGCGAGTTAAGCTCGATACGGCACTGATGATGTCCTGACTCAGTATCCAATGGACGCACCATGATATGTTTCTGAGTATCGGACTGATGTTCTCATATACAGTGACATATTGTGGTGGTGGTTGTATGTGATGTTGTAGACAGGCTAAGTCTAGAGCTGGGGCCATAAATATAAACAGCAAAAGTATATGTACCACATACGTACCAATGCCAGAGAATAAATACAAACATTTTCTTTACACCATCTCTCCCCCCCCCCCATTTCGTATCAATCCGCCCCTGTGGTAGCATAAAATTCATTGATTATTGTATATGGTCATACTTCAAGAAGTAAAGTTGTAATCAACTGTACATATTCATTTATCTTACTATCTAAAGTTTTTTATAGTCTCCCTTTGAAACGTATCTCGTCCTACATGCACTTCATCTGTCAGTCTCACTACTCCCCCCCCCCCACACACCCACTCACCGCGGCCACCACCCCCTGCTATCATGTTTACACTGACCGCCGCTATGGTCTGACCTATTTATATATTTCGATGCGAGACTTCATCTGCTTCAAGGGAATTAACCCACGTGATGAGTTACACCACAGACATAACATGACCTACAAAAATAGTCAGAGTCTGCCAATGTTGATGTATGTGTGATTGTTTGTTTGTTACGGACTATCGTCCAAGTGTGATCGATCGTACGGTTATGCACTCCTGGCATTTTAACTCATCCAAATTCTGAGAACTCGCCCATTTCCTCACTTGCATTTAAATTATGCATGACTATTTTCTTCTTTTCATGTAACGTTACTTGGATGGTGGGCCAGTAGGGGGTAATCTCTACAGCATAATAGGCCCAGGAATTTGGGGGCCTGAGGGCTTGGCCTCTTTGGGGCCCATGCATTTTGACATTATGACATAAGATAATGTACTTAATATTTAATGTAAAAATATTTTTCGGGGCCCCCTTCAAGCTGGGGCCCGGGGGGAACTTTCGAATTTGGACCCCCTCCCCCTACCTAGTTATGCGTCTGATTATAGGCCTCCACCCCTACAGAAAAATCATTGTGATGGGGGCCCACAAAAACACAATACAGAATTATTATCGATAAGCTGTGGTGGGCTTGGTGCCCCGGGGGACAAACCCTGTGCAGGTCACGTGTTAAAACGGCTCTGGTCAGGTACAAGGGGCTGTGAGGGTGTGGGTTTGAATCTCTTACCTAACCGATGACTTATACTAAATGACAGTGGTCCCTTGGCAGTCAATGGCTTCCTTCCCGTGTGTTGTGGTGCCATCATAACTAGCGCAGAAACAATCAACAGCCATCGGTAAGTGCGGAGAAGTCACTACTCCCTCCCTCCCTCCCCACCTCCACACACATCTATAAATGTGGGTACAACACTGCGTGTTACAAGCGACATCAGAACTAAACAGGTCACTTGTGAGATACCAAAATGGTGTGCATACTCAACGTTCCATCAAACTTTACATACACACGTACACACACTCGCACACACACACACACATACACACACACTGAAACATGTATAAGCATGGCTGGCGGCCGGTTTTATTTATTTTATAGATAGGCAGAGTAGTTGAACGCATAGGCTGCAATCACAACAAATTGAAATAAGAAAAAAGATCAGTAAAAATTATATTAAATCTGCTACTTTAAGTACTTTTACCCATGGGATTCTCATAGACACAAGAACGACTGAGCAGTCTACTAAATTACTACTCAAACTAGCAACATTTGGAGGATCCTAATAGGTCCTTATTGTATTCGACTATATTTCCTCATCATCGTCCCCCCAGTCCCTTTAAAAATACCAACAATAACCACGCCCTGCCCCGTAGCGTGAAAATTCTACAGCAGGGGCCAGGCATTCTACAGCAGGGGCCAGACATTCTACAGCAGGGGCCAGGCATTCTACAGCAGGGGCCAGGCATTCTACAGTAGGGGTCAGGCATTCTACAGCAGGGGCCAGGCATTCTACAGTAGGGGTCAGGCATTCTACAGCAGGGGCCAGGCATTCTACAGCAGGGGCCAGGCATTCTACAGCAGGGGCCAGGCATTCTACAGCAGGGGCCAGACATTATACAGCAGGGGGCCAGGCATTCTACAGCAGGGGCCAGGCATTCTACAGCAGGGGCCAGGCATTCTACAGTAGGGGTCAGGCATTCTACAGCAGGGGCCAGGCATTCTACAGTAGGGGTCAGGCATTCTACAGTAGGGGCCAGGGATTCTACAGCAGGGGCAAAGTCATTAGCAGGGGTGGTAGGAAATAAATGTTACTAAGTAGAGCAAACAAGCAGAGGGGTCCAGACAAAACGCAGGCACCCCGGCCCTCCAGCCACCCCCTCACGCTACGGGCCTGACCACGCCCTCGTTGGAAGTAAAAAAAAACATTTAAGGCCTACACAGAAAAGAGGTCTTATCATTATAGTCACCAAATGTCGATTTTTCTAACATCAAAAAAAACCACATTTCCTTTTCAATGTATGACAATTGTTCAGACAAAGCGTACTATAAAGGTTTATTTTATCTTTTTCTACAACATAATAGTATTCATGTGCACCCATTGTACGATATCAGAGATGATTAGCCAATAATTCAACATCTAATAGGTCAGTTATCATTACATATTTATCAATATACACACAACCTACTGACCGACATGTTTCAAATATACAACGGTAGCAGTATCATGTTGACCGAATTGTGTGTGTGTCTGGTGTGTGTGTGTGTGTGTGTGTGTGAGAGAGAGCTTTTATTTCTCTCTTCCTCCGTCTCCCTATCTTAATCACTTTATCTCCCTCCATGCCAGGTTGACTTGATGTACGCCGCATACCTCTGCCGTTCCGCGATGCAAGATACAAGAACCAAAATTTTTCAACATCCGCTTCAAACAGCGTCGCAAAGGTTAACAATCTTCAAAGTGAGAGGGAGATACATTCAATAACAATAACACGATGTTATCACTTGCAGCTGGCTATCTGTTACATTTCTTTTACAGTTGTTTAATAATAATAACTAGGGGTACCCTGCAAAAACCTTTGCATAGAGTTATATCCCCTTAGGTTTGATCAGTAGGGTAGGTTATTTTTTGGTTTCGGACAGTTCTGATTTTTCATGATTTTATAACAATTTAAAGATGCAGTTGTTGTAGAAATTAAATAGAATTTTTTTCACATTTTGGCCTTTGGGTTTCATGTCTGAAAACAACAGAAACTATTCAAAACTGTAGATTTAAAAAAAAAACATTTATCGAATCGAGACGCTGGCAGGACGCCATTTTGAATTCTGAATTTCTACTTTCGATATTACGCAGACGGGAGACCTCAATTATTATATTAGATATAAACAATTTTTTTTTGTTAGTCCATTGGTTATCATGTCGTTTCATCTTCGTTTTTCAATGTTTGACACTTTTGTGTACTATAGGAACCGTGGCATGATGATGTTAGGGACTACATGGGCAGCAGCACAGGTTAAAAATTACCCTTTGGGGCAAAAAAAAAAGAACATAACTGTGCATACCTCCCACACAGGTGTAATAATACCTCTAGATCATATAGACCAGTGTTGACGAACCCATGGCACGCAGAGCCACGTCATCACTCCCTTCATTTTTAATTGCAGTGTTGACACTTTGCTATAAATAAGTCATTTTTTTTTTTGGTTCGGTTTCGGGCACGCTGCTAAAAAACAAAATGTTCTACGCCACCCATTGATATAGAGTTTTATAGACCAATGAGGTGTCATTAGTTTTGCCATTTCTTCACCGACACCAATGTTTCCATTCGTTTTCTGAAGGGACGTGTGCGGCTGTGTGAAAAAAAATAACATTATTCACTATAATCTGTATAAATCTCTATATAAAGTGCGGGGGTGGGTGTGGGTGTTTGTGTGTGTGTGGGGGGGGTGATAGTGGAGTCGTCAGAATTCAAGACTGCACCTTGCCCGCTCATGCAGCGATGAGGCTAAGAGACCCTTTCCCTTTCTGTGTCGTGCCTGTCATTGATTCACCCCCTTGTACAAATAAGTCACTGTAGTCACTGATGTTTTCCTTAGAAAAGATTAATATTCCTTGCTCTGTGTGTGTGTGTGTGGGTGTGTGTGTGTGTGTGTGTTTTATAATCAGAGTGAAGGGAAATTGAAACCAAACCAAAACTAATGAAATAACGATAGTGTCATCTCATGATACATATCCCTCCCCCCTTGTTTGTTTCATGTCATGATACTTATCCCACTTTTTTTTGCTCTACTTATCATTGTTTTTGTATTATGGTAGATCGCAGGAAATGTTTGGGAAGAGGGGCGGGGCGGTGGTTAGAAAGACGTCTGTGAACGAATCACTAATACCTTGAAAAGAAGGCCGCTAATACTTTCTGTCTGTCTGGACACGGGTTGACCTATGAAGACGCGATGGCCATTCCTCCCCGACCATAACTTGTTTATTATATAACGTCTGACCTTTGACCTAACTCGTTTCATAAACTTCAAAAGTAGCCGAACCCCCCCCCCGAAAGCCCAATAAAAACCGCCCAAAATGACGGGGGGGGGGGGAACCGCCAACATGGTTGCACTTTTTTTGGGCCTTTCATGAGCAATCCCGTCCCGTTGTGTCGATGCCTTTCGATATATTTATAAATATGTAAGTTTTATATCATTCTAGTTTTTCTATTTATAAAAATAAAAAAAAAACACTTTTTTTTTAAACTCTGTGATTAACCAAGCAGCTTATGTTTAAAAAAGAAGATTACATTTCCAACATTCTTAATCATCATAAAAATGAAAAAAATAAGTTGATCATTACATTGTGGTACGTCATTAATGCCTGACGTCACAACGTACACCGTCAAGTGTCAAAGGTCAAGAAACAAAAGGTGTGCAGGTTTAAATTATATATATATATATATAAAAAAGCTTGCTAAACTGCAGTGCAAGTGTTGTACCTATATATTTCTAAACTTCATTTTGGTAAAGATGTTTTTTTTTATTTACCTAGGAAGAGGTGGGGAGGGGGGGTTGGGGCAGAGATGAGCGGACAGCGGACTGACAGCGGACTGACAGCGGACTGGCAGCGGACGCTTCGTATGGTTAAGTTGGGGACTCGCGGACTGACGCGGATCTTCTTTAGCGTTACCATAAAAAAAATTTCAAGTCATTTAAACAACTAAATTTCAGCAATGCGGACGCGCGGACTGACTGCGGACCAATGTTGTAAGATTCTGCGGACGCGGATCATTGATAGAAATCCGCGGACGGACGCGGACGCCAAATTTCAAGATCCGCACACCTCTGGTTTGGGGTTATTAAGGGGAGTGAACTGCAAAAAAAGTCAGAAAAGGAGGGAAGAGAGCCGTGAGCAAATAAATGCATCAGAAGCAATAAACAAGGAAAGACAAGTCATACAATAGTCTCCCCTTGACACTTGATAGATGATTTCAACATGGGACCGAGGGCTGCTGGTTTACTCAAGGCAGGCAGTTGAGATTATTTTTTTAAATACAGAAATAAAACAGAAAAGTACCGTACTTTCTATAGTTTTTGGAGATGTTGCATTTTGAATACACCACTGACACGTGGAGAGTAATATATGTGTGGGTGCTCAGTAGGGGGGGGGGGGAGGGGAGAGAATGGTCCTATACAAATGTAGATTGACACGAAAGATAACTTTTGACTCTGACTTGTTATGGATGTAAGAGTTATCGTTCCTTTCACCTGAATGCGAATCTTCACTTCGAGACTTAGCCAATGACCACTTCAGCGGTGTTTCTTTTTCTTTTTTTTTTCTTTTTCGGGGGTCAAAGACACGGTTGGGGGGTGGGGGTGGGGTGGGGGGAGGATGGAAGGCTAGTGTCACACACAACTTGACAAATATGAGCCACTTGGGAAGGGACTTACCAGGCCCTGCTCAATAGTGCGCCGCATGGCTCATCATTTGTCACGTATCTCGTCAGAACCAAAAACTTTAAAGTCAAGAGACTGGGTGGGTGTGAAGGGGTGCTGAAGTCAGAGAAAAAATTGCTCCCCTATCCCTAACCTTTTTTTTCCGGACCCACCTTGTACGTCTTGACAGCCTGAGGACACTCCCCTGAAACAGATTTATTTATATATTGATTTATATTAATTGCATTTTTTTTTTCAAAATTTTAAAATAATCTTAATAATTTGATCTTATTGGTCAGCTAGGTCTCGGTGGCTTCTTGGTGGAGATATATGGGAAGGGGGGGGGGGTTGGTGAAAGTACCTATCATGGCACTGATAGCTATAGATTATATAAGAATTAGTGCTGGAAAGGGTGGTGCTAGGTTGGGGGGGGGGCAAATTTTTAAACATATGTTGACTCGGTGTTGACCGGGTTGTTTCCCAGATCAGCGTCTCGTAGAACTTGGGTTCAAGTCCCATTGACTCCAGTAATCTACATCCTCCATCGTGCCTCCATGACTACTGCACCTTTCTTGCGTGGAAAGGATGTAAAATGTCTCAGTGGAGTGAGAGATAAATATTTCGTGTGTATAGGGACATTACATGACTGGACAATCATACTGGACAACACAGACTGGACAATCCTACTTATCGCCATGGGTGGACGATTGTCCAAGCGGTGTATAGTGCTTGGCCGTCAACCCTAGAGGCCAAGGTTCGATCATCGGTCAAGATTTTTCCAGGTCAAATTTGATGTAAATTCCCGCAAGTCCACCCAGCTTTAAATGAGTACCAGACATTGAGTTAGGTAAGTAAAGTCCATTGGGCCACACACAATCCCTTTATATGCCGAGTTTAGAGAAACAGATGAATTCTACACTTCGTTTACTTTACTTATTATGCCTGACTGTTTAAAGTGTAACTCGTTTAATGTCATTTATATCGTATAGACTGACATGACGTTGCATAGCCGATGGGTAGGGACGAGCTTTCGTCATTACTTCCCCCCCTCTCTCCCATCCTCCTATTTTTTTTTTTTTGTTTTGTTTAGAAAAAACAAACTACTTAATAGTTCTTATATCTGCTGCAGTTCAAAAATGGAAAGAAAATAAATAAATAAATAAATAATATGATGCACATTGCACACCGTCAGCTTGATTTGGCTTTCTGTAAGCTTGGTATATTTCCGTGACATCGGGTGCCTTCATCAATATGCTCGCCCTGGGCTTTATGAAAAGGAGCATGTCCCCCCAGGTCGAGTGCGGTGGTCGGTAGACGTTTAATTGACACGTTAGGGCAAGGGAAATTTTATAAACTTTAAAAAAAATATACGTATTTTTGCTCAATCCGCGGCACACCGTCTATATTCGGTTTTTGTACATTTCTAGAAATAATTTATCAAGTTATCATTTAACCTCAAGAAGTTGTTTTTTTTAAAAATCAAATGGCGGGAAATTTCAGTCCGCTATAACCCCCCCCCCTTTCTCAACCCGGTGCTGAGGTGAACTAGATCTAATGGAATCAATACCAAAAATATCATTGTGCTGGCTGGGGAGTGTGTATGTGTGTGTGCGTGTGTGTGTGTGTGTGGAGGGAAAGAATTCCTGCTGAGTGACTTCCTGGTGTTGGTCAACTTGACCCCACACCCCTCCCCCCCCCTCTTCTTCCGCAAGTAAAACGTAATAGCAGCGCGAATATTGATTAATTTACTGCAGCGTAAAAAAAATAATAAACTAGGGGCGTGGGAGGGGGGGTGCGTACATTAATACTATTATATGCGTTTGAATTAGTTGATCACTTGGGCCCTAATTATCTCTACCTATTGTACTTGAGGCTTAACGTCTCCCATCTGCCCAGCGTAAATCAAGAAATCATTACTTGTACGTCGCAAGATGTGGGCTTTAAAGAAAAAAAATGTGAACAAATGGTTCGAATGTGTTTCCCTGTCTCCCCCCCCCCCCCCCGTATATGTTTTGATTTACTCACCGAGTTCATCTACCGTGTGCTCTACCTGCTCACCTCTTCACACAACCTCATTTTAAAAAAAAAAAAGAAAAAGCAAAATGTATTTCTTACAGCGCGCGCATGTTGGATGATGTGAACTTATAATACCTAAATGCACGTGCCTTTTAAGCAAAGGACAAAAAAAAAAAACAAGGTCAAGGTTGGGTGATATTTGAGAAGAGTGTATCTGGAGCCCGCGCCCCACACCCACCTTTTCCCTTCCCCCACCCTCCCTCCCTCCCTTTCATCGTACATAGCATCTTGGTTCACCTCCCCTACCACCCCAATTACATAACCCTTTATAACACGTGCGTGTTAAGACGTGATATAGTTATGTGAGCTACCGTGCACGACGGACGATTGATTTAAGACGTGGTGGGGGGGGGGGGGTATAGTTGAATTTCGAGTCATCCGCAGCCTAATGGAAGGGGCGTAAAAACAATAGGATGCCATCTTAGCCAACTGGTGACCATAACAACAAACACTGCATTGATTGTCAAAGAACTCTTGACTCGGTATTCTGGTTACTGCTGGCATCTTACACATTCCCAGAGTTGTTGTTTTTTTTTATGATGTTTTGGTGGTCATAGAAATAAAAGTCACTACGGGGGCACTAGGCAAATACATTGGAAGAGGGGGGGGGAGGAGGCTTGGCAGAAATGACGTCAATGTTACCGCTAGTAAATAGTGCCCCCCACCCCCATAAGTCTTTGAAATAGTGTTAAAATCATGTAAGACATTTTAGATCAAGTGATTTATTCCGCTCCGTATAGGAGTTTTAAAAAAATTAGGCAATGGAATTTGTGAACAAATCAGCCCTGATCTATAGACAATATAGGACGATCGCTTTAAGTCAACTCACACACTGACAATGAACGATCGCTCTAATTCAATTCAACACACTGTCAATGGACGATCGCTTTAAGTCAACTCAACACACTGTCAATGGACGATCGCTTTAAGTCAACTCAACACACTGTCAATGGACGATCGCTTTAAGTCAACTCAACACACATTCAATGGACGATCGCTCTAATTCAACTCAACACACTGACAATGAACGATTGCTCTAATTCAACTCAACACACTGTCAATGAACGATCGCTCTAATTCAACTCAACACACTGTCAATGGACCCCTATCACACAGTGCATTTTTCCCCTCAAATATTTAGCTACATGAATCACAAGGGAACTTAAGCTTAGGGCCCGTATGTATCACTTAATCTCTGATTATCCCACCCCCCTCTCCCAACCAAAAGCAAACAACAACAAAAACAGCAACAACCGAAGAACGCCTCCCCCCCCCCGCCTGAGCAACAGACCAATAAACAAACAACAAACAACAACAACAACAACAATACAAATTACCGTAAACTGTTTACTTATGCAAAATGTCCTACTGGGTTTAGCACCAGATCTTACTTGAGATATTTTAATCTCATTCGAAAGTTTCCCCCTTTTGCTTGTTGGTCCGCGAAGAATCACATCAGAATATTTCTGTTACTAAATTTAAACTCTAGTATGATGTCATGGGAAACATTGACCAACCAATGCATTATTAGATGCGTCTTTGAAACAAAAAAAAAAATTTGCAGCTGATAGTCGAGGAGGGAGGATTGTGAAGGCTAAGCTGAGAGTGAGAGAGAGGTCAAAATCAAGACAGTCAGAGAGAGAGAGAGAGAGAGAGACCGAGAGACCGAGAGAGACAGAGAGTGGGGGGGGGGGGGGAAACGACGGAAAGAAAATGAGTTGAGTACTGCCATGATGGAAAAAAAAACATGCGCAGAGAAGTGAAACAAAAAAAAAACGAAGTTCATACCAGCGAGAAATGAGTCACAGACCGACCAATACGAAAGCTGCAAGGACTTGAACTGCAGTACGCTGACGCAAAGATGATCAGTGTAATCATTCTTCTTGGTGAGTGTCAAGTTTACAGGAGGGCAGCAGAGCAGAGCCTTGACCTTGACAATGTTATACTTGTTGTTCCATTCCCTACTTCCCTCCTTGTCCCCCCCCCCTCCAGCCCTTCTCCACCACCGCCTCCACGCTTTACTTATTTCTTTTGGGGGGAGGGGGGTGGGAAGGGGTATACTTTGTTTTGCAGTTGTTGTATTTTTAATTATTATTTACCATATAGTATCTCTCTCTCTCTCTCTCTCTCTCTCTCTCTCTCTCTCTCTCTCTCTCTCTCTCTCTCTCTCTCCCTCCCTCTCTCTCTCTCTCCTTTTACCCGTATAAATTATCAGTCGACAGAAATATCAGTGATAAGTACAGAATTTGATGGCATTGAACAAACGGGCTTTCCCCTTACGTTCACCAGCAACTTTGTTTATAGAACTCAAAGATATGGACATGACCAGGGATAAAACAGTTTTTAAACAAATGTTTCTTAAAACAATAAGGTCCAATATACATTTATATATAAAGATAAAACATTGCACATTTTATTTGAGCAATAGTTTTAGAATCTTGTTTCGGAAACCTTTTTTTGTGCGTGTAAATTACAAGCCAAATCACATGAAGAAATATCACTCACTGTATTGTATTCATTAGTTCAATAATAATGTTCGTGTGTGTACATTTTTTTATTAACTACAAAACCAGTTTAGTAAACGAATCAGATTCATGGGTTGAATTTTCACTGTACATATAAGTGTACATACATGTGTGCGTTAGTCGGAATATATGTGTATGTGTGCGTCGACCCATTCTTACGGTTATGTTAAAAATAGATAAATTTGATGAGAAGAGTAACATGACATGTACTTATTACCACTACCCCCTAAACATCACTGGACTGGAAGTCTTTGCCTAGGACCCCAAAAATACATAAGAATGTCCTTGTATGATGTGTGATTGTCCCAAATACATAAGAATGGCCCCTGTATGCATGTGTCGATGTGAGATTGTCCCAAATACATAAGAATGTCTTTGTATGATGTGTGATTGTCCCAAATACATAAGAATGTCTTTGAATGATGTGTGATTGTCCCAAATACATAAGAATGTCTTTGTATGATGTGTGATTGTCCCAAATACATAAGAATGTCTTTGTATGATGTGTTATTGTCCCAAATACATAAGAATGTCTTTGTATGATGTGTGATTGTCCCAAATACATAGGAATCTCCTTGTATGCATGTGTGATTGTCCCAAATACATAAGAATGTCCCTGTATGCATGTGTGATTGTCCCAAATACATAAGAATGTCCCTTATGCATGTGTGATTGTCCCAAATACATAGGAATGTCCTTGTATGCATGTGTCGATGTGTGATTTTCCCAAAAACATAAGAATGTCCCTGTATAGTGTGTGATTGTCCCAAATACATAAGAATGTCCTTGTATGATGTGTGATTGTCCCAAATACATAAGAATGTCCTTGTATGATGTGTGATTGTCCCGAATACATAAGAATGTCCCTGTATGCATGTGTCGATGTGTGATTTTCCCCAATACATAAGAATGTCCCTGTATGGTGTGTGACTGTCCCAAATACGTAAGAATGTCCTTGTATGCATGTATCGATGTGTGATTGTCCCGAATACATAAGAATGTCCCTGTATGCATGTGTGATTGTCCCAAATACATAAGAATGTCCTTGTATGCATGTGTCGATGTGTGATTTTCCCAAATACATAAGAATGTCCCTGTATAGTGTGTGATTGTCCCAAATACATAAGAATGTCCTTGTATGCATGTACCGATGTGTGATTGAGTGAAAATGTGTGAGCAGGAACAATAAAGTATGTATTTATTTGTCTGCGTGTGTGTATGTCAGTATAAGTCTTTTTGTGTTTGAGATCCCCGCTGTGTGTTACGTCATCAACGATAACCAACCAGCCAGTATTAATTAACAAGCTAAACTGGGGCAGCTTCATGGGGAGGTAACTTTCACACAAATCAGATGGTGAATTATCTCCCACTTATAAATAAGAAACGCATAACTCAATGTGACGATATGTGTACACAACTTTTAATAGATTTGAAGGATATACTATGGTCATTTCCTTATTTAAAAAAAAAAAATCTAACTTAGTCCACTAACTCTGACGAGTCTCTCCTTCGAAACACCCCCCCCCACCCCTTTCCCGTCTTAAGCTGCCCCCCTCCCCCAATTATCTCAAAAGGTCCGCAAGGTGTTAATTTTTCAAAAGTCACGTCTCGATTGTAGTTATCTGACCAGTTCGCCCACATCTTCCTGCCAGATGCCCCTCTCCATATTTACATTTCAGCCGGTGAAGCAACACAAGATCCTCCTACCTCAGATTGTTTGCTCGCAGAAGGAGGAGGAGACTCCGCTGTTTCTTTTAATTTGGGAGGAGGCAAATAATTCCAGGCCAGTAACAAAAAAAAAAATCCATTTGACACATGAAAGGTGTGTGTGGGTGTGGGGGGGGGGGGGGAGCTAGTGTTTTCAATGTCGACTTTCTAGTTATTACATTATGACATTATTTTACCGCCAATCGTCTCCAGAGAAACCAAAAAGAGTTTTATAAGTGAGTCATAGTTATACTTACTGTTTGTGTCAATGTCAGTGTCTGGGGGTAGTTGTTTCATTGACAGCTGCTAATGACGTCAGCACGGGTTAGATACCTGCTGACTACTTGACCTATGTCTGATTTCATATCTGACCGACTTTATGATGGTATATCATACCTGAGTGACTCTATGATGGTATCATACCTGACTGACACTGTGATGGTATATCATACCTGACTGACACTGTGATGATATATCATACCTGACTGACACTGTGATGGTATATCATACCTGACTGACACTGTGATGGTATATCATACCTGACTGACACTGTGATGGTATATCATACCTGACTGACACTATGATGGTATCATACCCGAGTGACTCCATGATGGTATCAAATCTGACTGACTCTGTGATGGTCTCAATCTATGTAGATGTGCGAGGTTGCGCGTGTGTGTGTCAAGGTAACCAGAAAAAAAAAAGGTTTAAAAATATATCCCCCCCCTTACTGAACACCATAACATCAGGGCGTCTTGTTAAACTGGAGGACGCTACAATTTGATAGCTAACCCAGGGGTGGGCAAACATTTTGAACCTCGAGCCACATTGGGTTTTTTAAATTTGACAGGAGGGGTCAGACCAAGGAGTGTTTATATGTAATAATATTAATTAAGTGTGAACGTCATTGGTGCAAACTAATAGAGTGTCAGACAGACTGACAGACCGGACAATTACAGTCTCAGACAGACTGACAGGCCGGACAATTATAGTGTCAGACAGACTGACAGGCCAGACAATCAGAGTGTCTGACAGACTGACATCCCGGACAATTACAGAGTCAGACAGACTGACAGTCCGGACAATTAGAGTGTCAGACAGACTGACAGGCCAGACAATTAGAGTGTCAGACAGACTGTCATGCCGGACAATTACAGAGTCAGACAGACTGACAGACCGGACAATTACAGTCTCAGACAGACTGACAGGCCGGACGTGGCCCTCGGACCGTAGTTTTCCCGTTTTCTGAGCCAGACCATCATGCCCCCACCCCCTCTACACACACACACAAACCCTTACAGACATGGTAAAATAGATAGTATTAGTCATGGAGACACTATGGTGACCCATAATCAATAACATTTATGATTCAAATTGACGAAGATAGATATTGTGAAGATTTGAACCCCTTATTCTCATGAAACACGTAGAAATAGCCGTACAATATCTGGCATACTACATGAGTATATAACCATTTTGGGTGATTTGAATACATCATGGTTACTCTCTTTTAAATTGAATTAAAATCATGGTCCAAGTTTACGTTAACTATGATCTATTTTTAGATCGCGTTAGATATGGTCTATTTAAGATTGTAATAATTATAGTCTATTTTAAATTGCGTTCATTAAGATCTATTTTAGGTTGCGTTAATTATGGTCTATTTTAAAATATGTTAATTTTTGTCAATTTTAGATTGTAATAGTTATGATTCATTTTAAAGAGAGACGAAATTTTGTGATCAAATATTGACAGATTTTATTTTTAAAAGTCGTTGTATTTGAAGTCCTCGCCATCTACACCCCTGCAGTTGATCAGGACCGTGGTCAGCCTACACTATAATGTGACCCTTTGATCAAAGCAAGAATGAATGAACCGTTGTTTGTAACGTTTTCTTGTTTCAAATAATCGCGACTTGGTTCCCTGGGGTGGGATCCGAACTCGAAACAAATGTAAAGCATTCTTCATTCTTCGGTCGGACGTGATAATGGCATATTCACTGCTTACCGTGAAGTGGACATAACTACTGACCATCTGCTACCTAGTGGTTGTTAGGTGTTTTTTTTTTTCATCTTTTGAACTCCGTACATGTTGGACAGGGGCAGAAATCTTTTAGACACGGGTAGTGCCCCGCCCATCTTTTGACCAGTAGGCTTTAGGGGGGGGGGCAGGGTCGAATCCTGAAACTCACGTGAGGTCAAGGGTCAGGTAGGGGAAGTAATATAAAAAAAAAGAGTTGAGTTATCTCCTGCCCAGCTCACCACCTTGTCATACGTGACACGCGAAAGAGGTGGTGAAATCCCCCTGGAGTAGAAATGAGAGAAGGTGTGTGGGGGAGGGGGTGGGGGGAGGCTGGACTCGGGCTATTACGGCACGGATATTAATGACCACAGCACGTGGATCTCAGTATACCCAGACAGCGTAATTCTTGATGAGATTTTCGGTATCTCCAGACACCGGACTAAACTTGTTACATGTTATCTCCCCCTGACCTCGACACGGTTCAACGCTTTACAGAGTTCAATTCCCATTGGTGCGTCAAAACTTGTTTTTTTTTTCTCCACTAAATAAGTAATTAGGTCAAACAATTACCGTAAAGTCTAATGATAAGACAATGGCATACCATAATACTTACCTGTTCGATTTGGTTACATGTTTGGAAATAACTCTTTTAAAAAGTTACAGCTCAATGTTACAAAGATTGATCAATTCTTGACCATCGTCAGTGTACTATGTAAACTTAATTCATTTAGTACTGTCAGTAGTGTTTGGTTATTTGAAAAATAAAAATTTAATTAATAGATTTAGTTTTGTGTGTTCAAGGGGGAAAAAAATCACAAATTTGATAAAATATCATTGCAGTGTAAGAAAACAACAACAAATGGATGGGTCTGCCAATCTGTTGTTAACGTTCTAAGTCTTCGACTCTAAAAAACGACCAACAGTGATACTTTGATTAAAGGGTTGATCAGACAGTTTTAATGTGAAGTTCTTTCCCCGCGTTTCCCCCACCCCTTATAGCCCCCTTCCCCCATCTCCTTCAGTACTAACGTGTTTTTTTTTTTCCGTTTGTTTTTTAGCGCAGCCAAGGTCTAGGAGTTCTGAAATATTTGTGCAACTGTTTCCTCTGCACTTTGAAGTACCGACGGTGGAAGGGGGGAGTGTGTGTGTGTGTGTGTGTGTGAGAGAGAGAGAGAGAGAGAGAGAGAAGGGGGGTGTTAAGGAAATGACTGCGTTTTCCGTGTGAGTGTGGTTCGCTCTTCCAGTGCGTGTGCGTTAGCGAGCACGTGCGTGCCTGCGTGCGTGTGATTCATTTTGCTGAACATCGCAGTGAACTAATCAGCGATCTGCGTTTTTCAGTCTTGCCTGGGAGGGTAATTCGCCCCCCCCCAGCCCTTCCACTCCCCCCCCCCCTTATTTTTTTTTCTCAACCCTTCAACCCATCCCCCCACCCCTCAATACCGTGTAGTGCCTCCCTGTACACAGATAGTGCAACATGATCTGTGTCTAGATGACGAAGCCAAAGGTTAAGTGATTTTTAGCGTCATCCGCTGGTGATTACTTTCTTCTCTCTTTAATTTTTTTTTTCTTTTTTTGTAAATGTTTCATCTTCTAGCACTTGAATTGCTACAAACATACTCAGTTTACATACACTTTTCACACACACACACACACACACAAAACATTCCCTCTCTATGTAAACTATATTCAACAAACATACTTATTTCATGTAAACTAACCACTTTAAAATTTTGCCTTTTACCATGCAAACTAAGCACAACGAAAACATTCGCTTTACGTAAAATGTAAACAAAACAAAACAAACCTTTCCTAACTGTGTAAAATATACACAACAAACAATCCTAGTCAATGCTACTAGTCATCGCAATCACGTTTTTTGTAAACCACACATAATAAACATTGACGTTTAACGTAATCTTAAACCATGTCACACACACACACACACACACACACACTTATTCAAATGTAAACTATGCACAGTAAAAGACTCTCATTTTACCGGAAACTGTTGAGCATATGCATACATACGTGACACGTGAGACCGATATATAACAGGGATAGTTTTTTTTTTTTTGGGGGGGGGGGGGGGAAATGCGGGAAGGGGTGGAGTGGTGTAGAGCGCTCGTGTGTCTGTGATGAAGGTCGCGAGTTCGATCCTCGATGACAACTAAGGGGAATTTTTTACAGGTCCTGGTGAAGAAATTTTGTTAGATGTCTTCCAAACGTCCACCCAGCTTTAAATGAGTACCTAACGTTTATCGAATAAGGGGAGAGGGGGTAGGGGCGGACTAAAAAAGCAGCGTCTGGGCCTTGTGCTAACCACAACAAACCTTTATATGCCGAGAAGAAAAAAAAACCAGTTCTGCCCCGATGACCCGTAAGGACTTTGGGAAATTTAGTTTATATATATATATATATATATATATACAAAACAAACACAATGAGTGCAGCTAGCATCATAATACTCAACTGTGCTGAAGATTTTTTTGTACTAACCCCACACCCCCCCCTCCCCAAAAAAATATTAACAACAATGTTTTTCTGTCCATTCAAAACTGTAATCAACAAAAAGTAGTCCATCTCCGCTCTACAGACACTTCATTCTCTTGAAACCCTTATCACTCAGAGATTCAAACTCATAACCTTACGTGTCACCGTACGGGCTGACTATCTCACTGCCGTTGAACCACTTAACTGACCCCCCTGAACCTCTAAAGATGGCTGAGATCTGGCAGGTCTCTTAGAGGCGCGTAGATGGCGCCCAGGAGTGTCTGCCTCCCAGGAGCCGGGAGCCTGTTTCTAAAGCCATCTGGGCTTGGGATACGTGTGACAGGCTGGCGCAGTGTAAAGTCAAATGGATCATTAGGACGCCGGGCTCGTGTTCTTATCTCTTTTGGGGCGCCAGCTCCCAGCGCCGCCTTACATCCACCCCTTGGGAGACACAGTCTGTGCCTGTGTTGTGCCTTCTCGCCTATTGCACCTACTGCTTTGGCCGGGGTTGTAGTAAGTACACTGAAGAACTTCGCCAGTAAAACTTTTTTTTTAAAAATAGAACCGAGAGAAATTCGTCCGATAATTCTATTGGATATCGTTAACTAGTTCCGGACCTAGGAATTTGGGTGTTCCGGATTGCTTGGCCTGTTTGGGGGCCCTGCATTTTGACATTCGACATGGGATAATCTAATATTCAATGTAAGAAAAAAATTGCCCCTCCCCCCTCAAGCTGGGGCCCGGGGGGAGGGGACTGTCGAATTAGGACCCCCACCTTCCCCTTCGCTAGTACACCAGGTCGTTAACAATTGATGCTGTGTAAGAATGTGTGTCGTAATTATTTTATTTTATTAACAACCACGTGAAAAAAATTTAGTGTTAAAAAACAGGATAATTAAAACAATAGTTCAAAGTTCAACTTAGACAAGTTACACAGAGTTAAGATTTTTTTCAATGGAATTTTAATAAGTTAAATAAATTTTGGCTCAGGCAATGATACTGAACATAGGCTTACATGTAATCACGTTCTATATTTATTTTTAGTTATCAATTACGAATGTCGGAAGAAGTCAAATGAGATTTATGCAATTTATATCATTATTGGCAGAAAACGATCGTTTATCAAGCTCTGCGTTCTACAGCCTTCGTACTTTGCTGCTCGATAAAAACAATATCTATATGTTAGTAAGAGGGGGGGGGTATTACTATAATAGGGACAAAGAGTTAATTGTGTTTTCATTTATAGAACTAGAGCATATCCAGCTCCAGCAATATCTGTCAAGTTATTTCTTCACAATTGGCCGGACAATTATTGAGAGCCAACTGAAACTTAGTCCTAGTGAACTTCCAATGGTACTTGATGACGTAGACCAATGTAAGGAGTCAATGTTCATCCTGTACATGTACGTCTGACATGTACATAGATTAGGACACGTTGTACACAAGGATGTACATAATCTGAAGCGTATGTCCATCAATGGCTGGCGTCCTGTCTGAGAACATCGAGAAGGGTTGGATGCGAAAGGCGTCGCCACGGAAAATTAATTATCAGTCTTAACACCTCCAAATGAACCCTTTCTCCCTCCCCCCCTCCCCACCGGGGTAGGGGTCTGTGTGTGTGGTAGGGGGTAGGGAGCTGATGCCAGAGACGTCTTAGAAGTTAGCCCTTCATCACTTTACACCCCTACCCCCCCCACACACACATCCTCCTTTTTTTAACACGTTTCCCCCCTCTCATCAGGGGAATACCCCGTAGTCTGGTTGGGTCATTTGATGGACACTTAGCCGGCATCTGCATTGGTCATTCCACATGTGGTCCCGGGGAATTTGTCCGTTTAATTAATGTTTGGAAACTAACTTGGTGTCTCTGAGACCCCCGACCGTCCCGCGGTATGCCGCGTCACGCACCGCGCGAGCCAGTCTTCAACTATCACTGTTACCGGTTATCGAATGGCATTTAGTGGTACTTGAATCAATCTTATCTTGATCTACCACTGTTACCGGTAATGAAAGACATAGAGCGGTACTTGAACAAACCGCATGTTCATCTGGGAGCCCCAACAAAAACAAACAACAAACAAAACAAACAACAAACCCTGTAAAGGCCACTGCTTGCGAATATTGGGCCCCTAATAATCTTTGAGATTTAGGGCCCATTCTGACATCCAACTGTTAAGGCATTGAAAACCGATGCCCTTAAAAAGTATTGCCATTCGTTTAGGCTGTCTAAGTAAAAGTATCACCCAAGACATAAAACATGCCGCTAGAACTAGAAATGAAAAATATACTAATGCAGTTTAGGCTAGCTATAGTTATTGCGTTTGTTGACCTACATCTGTGATCTGTTTATTAACAGAAGCTATTAATTGAATTGATAGCCGTAATTTATCTAGAGCCGATGACGATTGGGGCACTCTGATCCCTCTCAAACCTCCCCCCCCCCGAACAAATAGACTGGTAAGTCATTTTATGGCAGATTACTGTAACGGTCGGGGCTCCTTACGGCAGGGCCCCCCCCACGACATGAGTTCGGCGGCCCTTCGTCATGCATATTTAGTGTACAGCCGTTCGTATTTTTAAGAAAGTACTGTTTAAATAATGTATTGACTAGTGGCCCATAATCTTATAGTTGGCCACTTTGGTGTTGGCGCTTGTATGTCGAACTGACGGCGGTGCTGTAAAAAGAGGGAAAGGCAAGGGGCGATCCGCCATGGGGGGGGGGGGGCTGGTGCTGGCATCTGCCGAAGTTTAGTACTTTTTGGCACGTTAGTAAAGGCGCATTTTTTTCAAAGTCCTCCCCGTGCACCAATAATACAAGTTACACCACTGCTTGTAGGTTCCAGGTTCGATCCTCGCTGAGGAGATTGAAGTTTCTCCCGGTCTTGGTGAAAGGCTCCGCGCTGACCCTACTTAAAATGGGTGCCAGAAGCGGGGGGGGGGCACATTCGGCTATGGTGGTGATACAAGAAGGGCGCCATAACGCCCTCTCCCCATACTAAGAGATAAACAGTCCATCAATGATAGGTACTTTACACATACAAGGGGCACTACTCTCAAACATGAAGACAAAAAAAACGTGTTAACGTAAAGTGAGATTAAACTGCCTGTTTTGAATGGATTGTCTCGTTCAATAATACGGTAATACGGCGATTTGGCAGAGTGTGGCGAGTCTCGTAGTTAAAGAGTCAGATATATATGGTGTAAACATTTAAACATCATACTCAATCATACTAAACGTTTGACGTACATGTCACTCACGGGAGTGTAACGCGATCATAAACTGAAGGGATTGGTTGGGTGGGTGGTTGAGAGGCTGACAAGAGTGTGTGTGTGTATGTGTGTTTGTGTGTGTGCGCGCGTGTGTGTGTGTGTTTGTGTGTGTGCAGAGAAGTTACAAACGATCGCACACTCCGCACTCCAGATGACTGTTGATTTTTTTTTCACTCTGTTTGGGTTAAATCTTTAGATCAGTCAAGTCATGGTATGTTTCGAGCTGTGAATTAGTATAAAAGTAAGATTGGTTGCAACATAGAATGTTTACTAATGTTGTACATTGCAAAAGAGAATTCACTAATGTTGTATATTTCAATAGAGAATGTTTACTAATGTTGTATTATTAACAAGCTATATTGTCAGTTCTATGCTCTGTTCTGTTGAGTAAATAACTCATTTACTTCATTAAACGCCAACAATACTTAGATCAACAGTAAAGTAAAAGAAATGAGAAAGAGTTGGTGGTGGGTAACACTCTATAATGCAGTGGTTCTAAAACTAATGCTATCCGTGACCCACTAAGTTAAAAATAAAGAGAAAAGAAAAATTAAGATTTTTTTTTTCGATTTAATAATTATATTAATATAAAAAAGATATATTGGTACCCCACTTCATAAAACCAGTGACTCTCGACTCACACCAATTGAGGTCCACTGCTATAATAAATTCCGCCATTTGATGTTACATCACGGGAAAAAAAAAGATCTTGACTTAATTTTTGTATTTTAAACTTAAGAATCTATTAATGAAACTATCAGATTACTTTCACCTCCTATATTGACAGTAAATTTCGCTATTGGTCCCGTAATAGAAACTGGAAGTCATAAAATATGTGCATTCTATTTCTCTTATTATAAATATCTATTTTCCTAAATATGCTAGCCTCACAAATATGCCACTTACAAAAATGCCTAATGTTATACGTATAAGAGCATCCAGTAGTATCGTGGCTAATACAGAACCAGCTCTTTACGATTACAAACCAGTCAAATATAACTAACTACACCGATACCTTACAAAACACCAGCAAAGACTAATCTTCTGGTGTAACCACTCCCCCACCCCCAACACCCCAAACCCTATTGACCTCACCCCCCCTCTCACACCGCGTGCACCACCATCCTCCAGGTCCCCAAGGGGACCTCAATAAATCCGGTTAACCCTTTACCCTACCGGTGCTCGCACGCCCCGGGGCCACAGGTTCTTTCATTTCAGAAACCGCCGAAGTCCTGCTGCGCACCCTGGGCAGATGGTCCAACAATTAGGTCGTCACTGAAGACAGGCTGCAAGTCCCGGGGATGTCTGAGGCCATCCGTCAGCAAATGGTGCAATAATCACTAGCTGTCATGTACCTGAAGCCAAGACGGGGCGGATTGATTTCCTGGACGCCCGTCCCCCTGGTTTATTTAAGCTAAGCTCGAGTTACACGCGATGGTAACGATACCTCTCGAAATTGTATAAATAAATAGGCACACACACACACACACACCCTCACCCCATGATTATAAATCCCCATCATCGCTAATTGAAATGTAAAAGAGAGAGAAACATATTGCCTATAATAGTTGTGCCAAATTAACATGAGCTGTGACAGACCTCATCAAACGTACTCATTTGTAGAATATATTTAAAACAGATTTGTTTTTGTTTTCTTTTAAATGTATTACAATTATTTCTTAAGACACCTCTCTAATCACTTACTGCAGACATATTCATCTCTCTCTCTCTCCCCCCCCCAAACTGACTCACATCAATGCCTCCTCCAATATTGTAGAAGGCATTGCTCACCGTAACATACAGGGCCGGGGGGGGGGGTTGGGGGGGGGGTCACTTGGTGGTGGTGTCACTGGTTGTTTGGCACAACAGTCTGTCTGAATGGGGACATGGTTCGATTCTTAAAGAACTGTGTGTATTCTGGGTAATTGGTTTTTCTCTCTCACCTCTGAACCTCCCCACCCCCACATACACAACTTTTTTTTAATATCAGAAAAAAAATGTTTTCATTAATCAGCAAATTAAAAAAAAATTAATTGTACTGAAGAATTCAATTTGTTATCCAACAATAGACATATATTTGACGTTTGAAATATTCTAGCACGTGTAAATTGAAGTAATATGAAATACCATGACCCATCGATGGAATCATACATTTCTTTTACATATATACATACATATACATTGTGATGAATTTTACCTGAATTATTAATGTACAAGTACATGTTCCGGAAATTGTCAGAAAACCTCTCCCCCCCCCACCCCCAAATGCGTATTGTGAGTTGACAAACTAAACTCACATATTGCGTTTTACGCAATTTTACACATGAAACACCTCTGGAGGAACATCTGTCAAAATAATTTGAATGTACGTGTGTCTGTGTGTGAATGTGTGAAGATTCCATCTCATAAATATAGTTGTTAGTTACGTCACCAGATGGTGCTTATGTGTGCATGTGTGTGTGTGTGTCTGTGTGCGTGTACGTTTGTTATTTTAACGATGCCTTATGCTGCAAACATCTGGCAACACATAAAAAAAGAAAATGATTTTTTAAATAATTGCAAATGTATTTACTGTGAAATCAAATGGTTAAGTCATTAAAAATAAAGTCCGAATTATGTTATCTTTTCCGTTAAAATATTTAGGAAAAAAAATCTGCAGATAAGTCCAGCAGAATGAATTTTGTAAATTCAGCAAAATATTTTACATAATTAAAATCAAAGGCCAATGGTGTTGTTGCTTTGAATAAACCGGAAGTTGATGCTAAAAGAAAAGTTTTGATCCAGTTTTGACTGCATCATTCGATAAACAAAACATAACAAACTAACCAATCATTGCGCCACATTCACTTTGACCCAATCACATGATTAGAATTTGTTATAATTAGCACTGAGGTTACAAGTATATATATATGGATTTATAAAATATTATAAATATAGCTTCTAAAGTATCTATCTATCTATCTTTATATCTGTCTGTCTGTCTACATATCTATTTTTGTGTCTTTCAGTTCTCAGTACGTTTCAATTATCAGATGATTATACAATCTGTGTATGGAGTAGTCGAGTTCTAGTAATGTAACTTTACATTATTATTTACTTTATTATAATGCAAAAAAAAATTCCCCACAAATAAACAAGCAGTTTTTTAAAATGTTTATTCACAAATGAAAATATCGACTAAACGTTCTTATAAACTAGACGATTGAAACTTAAATTACTCGACCTGGATCGTTGTTTTTTTTTTTTTTTGTAAAGTCCTTCTTTTTATTTAAACGATCTTAGATATACTTAGTAATAATCTATATAAATAATACAGGTGTGGGTTCTGCGTTAAATCGAAAGTAAAGATTTAATACAACAGTATTCCAGTTTAAAATACAATCATGAAAAAATCGGATCTGCCCGAAACCAAAAATAACCTAGCCTACCGATCAAGACTAAGGGGATATAACTCTATGCGAAGGTTTTGCAGGGTGCAGCTAGTAAATAAATATTTTTGTTACCTCGTCTCAAATGATTGCACATTCTATACGTTTATATTATTTGGTAATAGTTGTAGACGAAAAAAAAAGGAATAACCATTTTTATATATCAGGAGGGATGAGAGAAAAAATTCTTGGAAAATTGTTATGCAAAAAAAAAAGTAAACAACTAAAATAGACGAAATAAAACACATGACGGAACGAGAAATGGAAACACGAGAGTGAAATCAAAGTATTAAGATAAATGAGATTGTTAATTACAGAAGTTGATACAGTGTTGTCAAGTGGCGCGGGACCGCGGGACACTGCCAGCTGGTGTTTACAGAGACGGTTCTCACACTGCGCTGCCCCTGGTCTCATTGAGCTCCCATCTGTCTGTTTACATAGTCAATGAGTGGTGGTATCGTAGGAGATGGGTTGGTGGGGGGGGGGAGTTAGTTTGGTAACGACTTAGGAGAGAAGCTGGTGATGAAGTCATTAACGGTTATCTTGGATAGAGTAGCGAGTCTAAATGTACAGGTTGATATTTAAATGAGATACATTTTATATACCAAACGTTGCCGTAGAAACAGTCTTTAGTTTATACCACAGATTTAGATTTTATACACATTGCGCAAGCCTCGTTTTGAAACAATGTTTTCATCGCCGTCATTAATGATATTTACACTCATCAGTCCATTCATTGAATAGAAATATTTATTATGTATATATATGTAAAGCTCCTAAAAACCCTTGAACTCACAAATTAAGTAATATATAATCGCTTTTTTTTATATTTTTTAAAGGAAATGGAAAGCTTTTCCATTCATATTTCATGTCTTGAAAAAAAAAAAAACATAGAGGTGTAAATAGTTCCGTGGGTTTTTATGATTGGAAAACGTCATTGGAAACAAAAGCGAATAACAACAATGCCGCGAGAGTTTTTAACACAAAACCGAGGACTGTTTATATAGCGATGCGCTATCTGTAAAATATATAATCTGTGGTTTATACAAACTTGAAATCTTACGGAATGAAATGATCTAACAGTGCTTGCTGTGTTCCCAGTAAACCTCACCTAGGACGCAGCCACATAAATCTACGGCCCCTGGACAATCTGTGTCCTACTCGCCACACACAAACCGCTAAAAATAGCCCCCAGCGTGGGTGCAGAAAATAAATTACAGGCGAATTTAATTTTTAAAGCGACGGTGCCCCCAAGGATAGACAAACCTTGACGAGAGTTGGGGGGTAGCCCTTTGATAAATGTGTAGAACTGGGGCCCCACTCTGTCTTATTGTTCTCCTTGGAAAAAAAATGTATATAAAGCTTGATACAGTGTACACTGTTTAGGTCTATCGGTCAACCCTTATAAAGTGATATTATGTATCAACTACACTATTATGTACCGACTACACTATTGTGTACCAACTACACTATTGTGTACCAAATACACTAGCGTGTACCAACTACACTAGTGTATACCAACTACACTATTGTGTACCAACTACACTATTGTGTACCAACTACACTATTATGTACCAACTACACTATTGTGTACCAACTACACTAGTGTGTACCAACTACACTATTGTGTACCAACTACACTATTATGTACCCACTACACTATTATGCCCACTGAACGATATCAAATTCATAATATTTGTTGCTATCAAACTTGTCATGGCTGGTCATCGGCCTCTCTGTATTTCTATTCAGACACATCAATATCAACGTATTACGGTTTTTTTTCTTTGCTTTACGTGATTCACTGATTGGTTTACGTGTAAATCTTAAAGTGAAAGCGAACTACGGAAAGGAAAGGGGGGTGGGGGTGGAGAATGGGTGTGTGGGGGGGAAGGGGAAATGTCTAACGCCCCCCCTCCCTCATGCTTTATTGTTTTGAAGTTAAATTTGACATCATCTCGTTCAAGTTCAATGGAAGACATAGTTCCTGTTTCTGGAGGTGGGTGGTGGGGTGGGAGGGGAGGAGGAGGAGGGGGGGTGGCGCTTTAAACGTTTTGTGGGTCACGTGAGTGGTTCAGTTCCATCAATTCGGCACTAGATGGGGGTCGACAACTTTTACCATCTTGATGGTTGGCGATGCGGGGGGGGAAGTGTTAGTGAATGGGTTGGGGGGGGGAACCTGTCAAAAGACAACTCTTCTAAATAAAAAATAACATGACGGTAGAGTGGAGGGTTTGGGGGGGGGGTGAATGGAGATGGAAGAGTTCAAACTGAGGACGAGAGGAAGTCAGTGTTTTTTAGATGGGAAAGGAGGGGGGGGGGGGCTGATGTGACGCAGAAGATGGCAGATGTTAGAAACAGCTGATTCAGGATGGGCCCGGGATGGGAAGAGAGAGAAAGGGGGGGGAGAGAGAGAGAGAGAAATAAAAGAGTGGAATGGATAACAATAATTAAAAAAATGAAATAAGAAAAAATCAAACAAGACGCATATCAAAACATAATCAATGCTAGCAATCAAGAGTTATTAATGTGTCAAGGGTTGGGTAATGTTTTCCAAAAATTAGCATGTCCATGTATATTAATATAATAATTTTTTAAAAATTATAATATTACAGTATAATGAAAATATATGCGACTTGAAGTAATCAAATATGGAATGAGCCATATCTGTAGCTATCAGATGTAGCTATTATCTGCAGCTATTTTCTGTAGCTATCATCTGTTGATACCATATGTATCTATCATATGTAGCTATAATCTGTAGTCAACATTGTTCAGTGCTGAAATTATTGAGGCGTGTTCATCAAAATGTACACGTAATTCAATAACAGTGTACCAAACATCTTCTGAGACATTCCTGTAGTAATTTTTTTTAACCAAAGAACGACAACATTAGATTCTTAAAGATACATATTTACGTACATTTTTTACATTAACAATTTACACATCTTTACAGACACCGTGGTAAATGATAGCAATATGAACATCTTTTAATGCTGCTGCATACAAATACGATGTACACATCTTTACAGACATCGTGGCAAATGAATACAATATAAACATCTTTTGATGCCACTGTATAAATGTCACACAATATGAGATAGCAATTCTTTAGTTGACTAGTTGGTAAACGAAAACGATATGTGTCTATGTAGATACAACTATATGTACATATGAACAATAGCAGTATTATTAATGTGGTCTGTATGTGAATCTGTATGTTTCACTAGTAATATCAGTGTGTAAGATAGTTTTAATCTGGGCAGTATATTATTTCAGCAGAATATCTATGTAGCCTATATATTGTAAGATAGTTTTAATCTGGGCAGTATATTATTTCAGCAGAATATCTATGTAGCCTATATATTGTAAGATAGTTTTAATCTGGGCAGTATATTATTTCAGCAGAATATCTATGTAGCCTATATATTGTAAGATAGTTTTAATCTGGGCAGTATATTATTTCAGCAGAATATCTATGTAGCCTATATATTGTAAGATATCTGCATCGTTCACGTGAATTGGAAACAATATGCAAATGCCTAGTCCTCCCCCGCCCCTTCTTCCTAACCCTCTCTGCCAAAAGATCCTTTTGTACAACTATGCCAATTCTAATTCTACGGGGCACCAACGAGTACTTAGTGAGTTTGGACTCTGGGGGGGGGCGCACAAACATCTCTAAGCCCTTGCTATGCCCCCCCCCCAAAAAAAAACAACAACACAGTACTGCGCCTGTATTTCTCCCTAGTGATATAACCCAAGTACAGTTTGTTTATAAGATCCGTTGTACACGTATAGTTAATGTTACACTAGCGATGTATCAGTTATCGGTGGCAGTTATTATAGATATAACAAACTAGGCGGATCTGAATGTGTGATTTGTTTCAGTCCCTGCATGTAGGTGTTTTTTTTCTTTTTCTTATTGCAATGTTCAAATATGTGCGTGTAGGTAGAATACAGCCATAACCTGCAGTTTAAAGGGGGGGGGGGTGGAATTCACACAAGCCTACACTTGGTTAATGTGAACTTTGTGTAAAGAAGACTGACGAACTGAGTTGAATCACCCATCTGACCTAGAACGAAGACAAGACCTGGGGGGAAAAAATATTATATCCTTGGGATTTTTTTTTAAAAACCTTTTAAACAAAAAATGATAATAATACACATTAATCGGAAACACATTTTTTTTTTTTTAGTTTTTTTTTTCTTTTTTTTTTTGGCGTAACTGGATAACTCTTGAATAATTTGACTAGTCACAAATGTAGGCCAGTGACAGTAAAGGTGATTTTGTATGGGTTAGTGAGGGGGAGGGTATACAAAAGGGTTCAGCCCTGAACAAGTGTACTCGTGTGTGTGTGAGTACGTTAAACTAGGTCAAAGGTTGTGATAATGTTAACATCATCCTTTCACTTGAACAAAAAAAGAGAAGAAATCAACTTTCAACTAGAAAAGTTTTGAGTGTAAAATCTGGTTGATATTCAAAGCATGAACTTCTGTGGGAATTTTTTTTTTTGAGGAACCAAATTACAGTCTTAACTCCCCACTATCCAACGACCACAACACACAGCACCACACACACACAAACACAGCACCACACACAGCACCACTCACAGCACCACACACACACACAAATACCCTATTCCGGGCCTTCTCCTTCGTAAATTCGGGAATGAGTAACTCAGCTAATAGTGAGCGCATTACTGATATAACCTAACTACATTTATGACGGGGGGGGGGGGTGAAGATAATGAATAACATTGGGCAGAGCCTTTATTTTTTAATTGGGGGGGGGGGCAAGGCAAAGATTTTCGGAAATGAAAAGTAATGAAGCTAAGAAACGAAAATCCTTGTCAAAATGAAAGGTCGCTTTAAGCTACTAAATGTTATATGTTTATTATTATACATCTTTTGTTCAATTCATTGTTTGAAGAGAATTAAGTTTAAACTGATTACAATTGGTTGTAGAGGTCATTTCCACCTGTAGGGATCGTCTCTTTGTATGCTAAAAATTGTTTGACGGTAAATACTATTTCAAAATCTTCGTACTCCCCCCCCATGCCCCAAAGGGCGCAACCGATATACGGGTCGTGCGGGTCCGGACCCTATCAAAAATCAAGCCACTGGTATTCGACCCTACCAAAATTTGGGGGACAGACATACCAATTATCATCTTCCCTAATAGTTTAGACCTTACCAACTTCAACATACTGGTTGCGCCACTCACCCGCCCCCACATCTTTCACTCATTACGATTATTTACTGTTGATACTAAGCTTTGTCCTCACTCCTTGGTTGGTACAACAAACAAACAAAAACAAACATTTCCTAAATAAACATTTCTAGTAAACAGTGCCAGGCACAATGGGCTTAGGGGGTAAACCGTCTTATTTTTTGGGGGCCCCTTAAACTTTTCCATTTGAACATACTTTTAGTCTTGATACAGTAGAATCTCATATCACATGACAAGCCCTAAAGGCGCGGGGCATCGGGGGGGGGGGCGGAAGAGTTCATCCATTCCTCACCCTCTCCCACCCACCTCGGTCAAGGCGGCCATAGTTGTAAACGTCGCCACAATAAGGACGTTTGATGATCAACCTCACACACATCCACACACAAACACACACACAAACACACACACAAACACACACACAAATACACACAAACACACACAAACACACACAAACACACACACAAACACACACACAAACACACACACAAACATACACACAAACACACAAACACACACAAACACACACAAACACACACACAAACACACACACAAACACACACAAACACACACACAAACACACACAAACACACACAAACACACACAAACACACACAAACACACACAAACACACACAAACACACACAAAAACACACACACAAACACACACAAACACACACAAAAACACACACACAAACACACACAAACACACACACACAAACACAAACACAAACACAAACACACAAACACACGCACAAACACACACACACAAACACACACACAAACACACATAAACACACACACAAACACAAACACACACACAAACAGACAAACAAACACACACACAAACACACAAACAAACACACACACAAACACACACACACAAACACATAAACACACACACAAACACACACACAAACACACACACACACACAAACACACACACACAAACACACCCACAAACACACACACACAAACACACACACAAACACACACACAAACACACACAAACACACACACAAACACACACACACAAACACACACACAAACACACACAAACACACACAAACACACACAAACACACACAAACACACACAAGCACACACAAAAACACACAAAAACACACACACAAACACACACAAAAACACACAAAAACACACACACAAACACACACATAAACACAAAAACACAAACACAAAAACACAAACACAAACACACAAACACACGCACAAACACACACACAATCACACACACACAAACACACACAAACACACACAAACACACACAAACACACACAAACACACACACACAAACACACATAAACACACACACAAACACAAACACACACACAAACAGACACACAAACACACACACAAACACACAAACAAACACACACACAAACACACACACAAACACACAAACACACACACAAACACACACACAAACACACACACACAAACACACACACAAACACACCCACAAACACACACACACAAACACACACACAAACACAAACCTAACAGTGCTGAGTCACCATAGAGACGACAATAAGTCTATCAGTGACTAAATGTCAGGCCCCGTACGTACAGAGCTTCCGTTAGGGGGCCAGATAATGCAGTTCAGGTGGCTGAGCTGATGGGTGAGGTTAAAGGGCGGGTGTGTGGCTCGTGATAGTCTTAGCACCTTCTGTCAATGTTGTGTCACTTGACACTGAGGGGCGGTCCCCCCTGCCTACATGGGCGCTTCTGACAATAACAACAACAACAACAAATGATAATAACCATTTTTTTTTATATCGTGGACGCCCTCAGAGTTGAAGATATCTTCCAGGTCACGTGGACATGAAAGTCAGGTTGAATCATACGATATCGTACTATCACTTTAACACCCACACTTCCGCTTTATTTTGGAAGGGGGGGGGGAGAGGGGGAATTCCCCGATTTATCCAAATACCTTAGACTTCATAATAAAAAAAAAACATTTAAAATGAAAGAAGCTTTTATTAAATTGCTCTGGAAATGGAACAATAATTCATTGAATCAAGCACATTTTTATATTAAATATCATTATTAAAAATATTATTTCATTTTTTTTTTACTTTTTAGTTTTAAAAAGAATTAAACTTGCTAATTTTTGTTGCGCATTTGAGTAGGAAATGAGCTGAATATGTTGGACTGGATATGTTGGGCTGGATTTGTTGTGGGTTGGAGATTGAGCTGGATATGTTAAGCTTGATATGTTTGGCTGGATTTGTTGGACTGGATTTATTGGGCTGGATATGTCATGCTGATTTGTTGGGCTTGGTATATTCAGCTGGATATGTTGGGCTGGATATGTTGAGCTGGATATGTTGGGCTGGATATGGGTGGATATGTTGGGCTAGATTAGTTGGATCTGATATATTGGGCTGGATATGTTAGGCTGATATGTTGGGCTGGATTTATTGGGCTTGGTATACTGAGCTGGACATGTCTGGGCTGGTTAAGTTGGGCTGACATGTTGGACTGGATATATCGGGCTGAATTTGTTGGGCTGATATCTTAGGCTGGATCTGGCGTCAATGGAGATAGCACATTGTCATTCATGCTGGGATCTAAGCCAGATTACCAAGTCTCTCGTAATATTAGGTATGAATGTTATTTCTACCAATTCAACAATTTTTTTGTATATTGTATTTTTTTTTGTTTGTTTAAAAAAATGATTCTATTTCATAATTAATACTAAATTGTTTCTTAGGATAACCCCTCGCTTCCCACCTGACCCCCGGATCCTCTCCGTTTTTTGGCTCCCCTTAGGACTATCTCTCTTCTCACTCACACACAAACACACACACAATTAACTTCGCCTCTTGACGGCAGAAAGCAATTGACGTGGTGGCATGGAGGGTGAAGGGGGGTGGAAGGACTATCTGAGTGCGAAAGAAGAGTGTCTATACCCTACCCCCCTCCCCTCCTCACAATTATACTCCCAGAGGTGGATCTATCATAGGGGTGCTGGTCCAGTGTCAGATTACACATTTCTACATCGCTAGACTTACCGGCGACCCCCATCATCAACCAGCTGTCCCCATCACCAGACAAGGGGTAGGGAGGGGCGGGGGGGTGTGGTTAGGACAGAGGGAGTATGACTGTTTCTCCCTGTCTGTATTACTTTTCCTGCACCACACTACAGCAACGCCCGCAACTATCTCTCCCCCCACCCCCCCCCCCCATACACCCACCCCTCCTCACACCATTTAACCCCTTCCGTCACTACAACCCGCTACCATCCGGATGAGTCTTGCAACCATCTATATATCTTGCACGTGCGTTAGAAATAAATGGGTAGAAAAAAATCTTAAAGAATAAAAAAAAAAAAACAGTCGGTGAGGAAAAAAAAAGGGGGGGGGGGGAAAGGGTTAGACTGACAGAAGGTTATTCTTTCTGAGAAAAAAAAATTAAAATAGTATGCGCACACAAAAAAAATAATTTTAACTGTAATTAAAGATTTCAATATGTGTATATTACCACGTAACATTCTGCAGACGACTTTCTATAAATAGGTTGACTCAAGTTTCCGGCCCAACATACCAATTAAAGGCGTTTTCTTTTCTAGACTTATTTACATTAAAAGATTATTAATAATAAACTATTCTGAGCTCAAATCTGCGAGAAACAAAAAAAAAACTTTCCCAATTAAGGGTTAAATTATGCAGATTTAAATTTTCTTCTTATAATCGTATTGGACACCAAAGATTGGGGAATATTTAACTGTTCATTTATCAAATTAAAATAATAATAATAATAATAATTAAAGGTCTTAGCTTAATATTGTTTGTGCAGATTAAAGAAATTTTGAATTTCTGTAACCAACTTTCTGTTTATGAGATGACGTGGCGCACACACATGCCCCACTTAAAGATCTTTGATATCTCCTGGCAGAAGCTTCTGGTATATATAAACCACGTACAGCAAGTCTGTGTATTTGATCAGTCTTTAAAGTGGACACTCACTTAATGGATGCCTTGGGTTTTTTTTGTGTGGAGTGTGGTGGCAGTGGTAGTGAAAGATGAATTGGTAGTAAAAATCTGTTTGAAAAATTTATTCTTTCATCTCTTTTAAAAAAAAAGAAGAGAAAAAAAAAGAAAATGATGCAATATCTAAAGACGCGCGTGTCCATAATAATAAATAAATAAAAAAAATTTCGGAAAAAGGTTTGGACATTTTGTTTGTTTATTATCTTGTGAGTCTCTCTTGCTCGGTTTTTTTTAAACTTCAGGCTGTCGTCCTGAAAAATGTGAGATGCAAAAATCTGCCTCACAGCAAAACTTTTTGAGTGTTGCCACTGGAGAACAGTTTGTAGAGTTGAGCGTCGCAACAGTCGAGAGTTTTTAAACACCTGGAAACAATATCAAATGTTTTCACCAACACTCGCGGACATTTCTTGTAAGCTCTGGTTGCACAATGTTCCGCAGCGAGCAATACTATACTCATACAAACAGTATACCTTTCACTATACTATACTCATACAAACAGTGTACCACTCACTATACTATAGTCATACAAACAGTATACCACTCACAATACTATACTCATACAAACAGTATACCACTCACAATACTATACTCATACAAACAGTATACCACTCACAATACTATACTCATACAAACAGTATACCACACACAATAATATACTCATACAAACAGTGTACCACACACAATACTATACTCATACAAACAGTATACCACTCACTATATTATACTCATACAAACAGTATACCATTCACTATACTATACTCATACAAACAGTAAACCATTCACTATACTATACTCATACAAACAGTGTACCACACACAATACTATACTCATACAAACAGTCTATCACTCACTATACTATACTCATACAAACAGTATACCATTCACTCTACTATACTCATACAAACAGTGTACCACACACAATACTATACTCATACAAACAGTATACCATTCACTATACTATACTCATACAAACAGTGTACCACACACAATACTATACTCATACAAACAGTCTATCACTCACTATACTATACTCATACAAACAGTATACCATTCACTATACTATACTCATACAAACAGTGTACCACACACAATACTATACTCATACAAACAGTGTATCACTCACAATATAATTCTTCAGTTAGACGATCAAGTACAGGTATATATACAAATGTTTTCCCCAAATATGTCAAGCATAAAAAAATAATACTTTGTAACGGAAGTTATCATGCATATGTTCTAGTACCCCGGATTCTGTTTACTTTGACTTAGGAAACTTTTAGTCTTCGTAAAATGTCAGCGTGAAAAAGTTTGTCAATTTTTTAATTGATAGTTTCATCATGAATGACCTACTTGAACTAGCTGCTGTTTTTGATTTCCTAGAGCCGAATAAAAGAGGGCGCGCCAAAATAAATAATCCCCCCCCCCTAGAAAGTGGGTTTCTGGTATGCACTATGCGCTATCGAAAATAGGGAAGATATGAGGGGGCGTTCCGCCAAGGGCGGCACTTACTTTATAGTCATCGATGGGTTAACATCTTCAGTACTATGTGCTCACGAAATGAGGCGTTATTTTTAGAGTTTGCCCACGTCACCACAGACGCTGGTTACGGCATTGTTGGTAGGTAAATTGAAAAGTATTGATTGAACTCATTGGATTTTCATTGACTCTTTTATGAAATGATTGTCTCGCTACTCGTCAGTGTCGGATCTAGCCGATTGGATTTGGGAGGACTGTCAACGAAAACGTTGGTAACGCGGTAATTGATTTCGTCATCTACATCAGTTGAATTTCGCACAGATGACCTCTGACCTCTTTTCAACTCTCTCTCCCCCCCCCCCCAATTGTTAACAGTCATCATGCAATTTGGTCGTGTACGTCACAACAGTTTCAAGTCTTGTTAATTACGTCACTCAGCACAGGAAACACACCCCCATCTCGGTCTCATATACTGGCTTTCGTGTATGTGAACCTTAACCTTTCTTACTCAGCTGCTAAATATAATCATGGATAAACAAAAAGAATAAAAACAAACAAACCCGCTATCCTGATTGGTTATCTCTGGTGTTAATCATCCACGTGACTTTCCAACTCATTTTTTGTATTAAATAGTTAAGATCCCAGTTCAACAAAAATACGCATACTGTTTTATTAACATTATGTGAAGAAGGATCAAACTATTTCCGTCAATTAAAGGTGTCACCGCGCATCAGACAAACAAGAGTCAAATTCCGATTATCTATATTGTAAAATATACTGCAAGGAAAATAAAAGCTGCTTCATATTAAATGTATCAAGATTTAGCTCACACACAAGGCAGTTCAATAATAGAATATAATGGCTCATCATAAGCCGCACAAAACTCAATGAAGAGCCACAAGTGGGTGTCAGATCCACATTTAGCCACTCTTCATCAATTAGATCAGTGGTTATCAAATTTATTTTGAGTCACGATCCCAATATGAAAAAGCTAATTAATTAAATATAAACAAACAGCAACAAGTAAAGTAGCCTGTATACAGGCCTCGTGAATTGAAACAGTTAGACACTCCTACAACTTTGAAATTATAAATCACACAGATTAACTGGCGTCTGCAAAGAACAATCATGGATTGAGAACCACTGACATTGATACGCAGTCAGTAGATTAGTAATAAATCACATATACACGCCCTGGTACTATCCGGATGTTATATATATATATATATATATATATATATATATATATATATATATATATATATATATATATACATACATATATTTATATATTAGGGTGGGTCAAAAAATTTTTTTATTGAAACATTATTAAAAAGTTGTTACATCATGGTAGTACATGGAATATGTACAAATATTTGAAAACTACATAGTTTTACTACTCCCATCTTTTGTTCGAAATTTTTACTATATTTACTATGAGTTTTTTGTGACTGAACATGTTTAATTTGTGACCTAGGTTATTCAAAAAAGAAATGATATGCATATAAAATTTGTGTTAAATCTTTATAACCTTTTTTATGAATAACTAATTAGTTCAGACAACTGGGATAAGCATTGCATCAATTTTTCTCTCAATATAACTGGTGTACCATGTATTCATTATCGGATCACGCATGGTTGTTTTATTTCATTTTTTATTAATTTTTCAATTATTTTATTAAGTTCTACTATGAATATGAGTTCTTCTACAAGAAGTGCAACTGTACATTCTGTGTTTGGGTCAGCAGCTGAACTGCCTAAAAGACAACTTCCAACCAGTGAAGATGTTTTCAAGGCTATTGGTGGATGCTTAAAATGGAAAAATACAATCAGAGCCTTCATTCACGAGCGCACGCATTAGCGCATGAAGTTAAACAATTATATGACCAGGCTAGTATCTCTACAAATGACATTACCAGTATAATTGTTCGAGTAAAAAGATGCAGGTGTTAGGGATAGAAGAGACTGTAAATGTCCACGATCAGTAATAATTTCTGTGCTTGAGTGGGCATTTTGGGTGGATCAAAAGATGGCAAGAAATATGTTCATAGACAATGTTGACAAGCAAACAACAAAAATATTACAAAATCGACAGAAAAGAAAACATTCATTGATGCAGGGTGGCGATCAGATAGGAACCACAAATGATAACGTCAATGATGAGAAAGATAATGATATTCCAGATCAGGATGCTGAAGATGATGAACTACTTGATGCAGACTTCTCCAGCGATGAGGAATGTTCCAAATAACAAAACAGATATCAATTTGAAGCAATGGATCGACGTAAACTAAGCAATAGGGATACATGTCTTATCTTATTATGGTTAACAAAAGCGAACAGGGTTTTAGAAATCCATCTTGTCAGAGTGGAGCTAGAAACTTTTTCTATATGATACAACTGCTTCAGAACCTTGATACTGCTGATTAATCTATTATATTGCCTGTATTGGAAAATAACTGCTACTTTGCACATCCAGAAAACATTCTATTGGCTGCAGTTAGGACAATGATGAAGAAATTGGAAGGTATGCAGTAAATAAAATCATAACAGCACGACATAAACCAGCTCCATGCAGAGTTAGAATTTTTCAACAAAAATGACATAATCCTGAATATTGCAGCTAAATCATATGAACAGATGATTAACTGGGATCTTTGTGCAGTGACATCCCCTCCTCTGCTGGAATGCATTTGTGATGACGAACTTAAACGCAACAACCCAATCATACTGGATCAAATTCCCTGTCACTCTCAAGCTGTTGAAAGAGCAATTAAAGAAGTTACTGCTGTTAGTTTGAAAGTGTACGGACATTTCAAACTGTACGGACATAGCTCTCGACATGGGATGGTTTTGCAAACAAAGAAATCTAGGGATGTTCTTCCGAAAATTGAAAGCAAAGCAAGTTTCCTGTGACAATCCATAAACAGTATTATTCATATGTACATTGTATATTTTGCATGAACGATTTATAGATTGGTACAATTTCATATTACTTATACCAAACATTCTAAATGTTGTAAAATGTCATACATTGGGGGGGGGGGTACCTGGGTCAAAGCAAAATCTTTTTTATTATTAAAGTTTAAGACATTTTAATATCTTAGTAATGATATAGTAGATTTAAAAATAATTTTAATTAAAAAAAATATTAACATATTGATATTTGTGGGTGCGGCATGCCGCAATCTTGAAATTTATGACCTTTTTGTGGCAAAAATTTCTGAAATATTTATAGACTGTTTCATATACAATGTACATTTTTATAATCAGAAAAGCTTACTTTTTGATAATGTAATAAATACATTTTTTATGAATTTTTAAAATTTTGTATGGTGAAAATAAGCAAAAAATGCTAATTTTGAAAATTTAAAAAAAAAAAAAAGGACTTAAAATTTCTTGAAAAGGCTCTGACATTCTATAAATGCACCTCTTCTACATAAAAATTAGAAGTTTTATCAAAATCTGACAGGTGGTTTTTGAGATTTTCTTGCCATAGTGAAGCAAAATGTCAAAAATATTTTTTCAGATAAAAATGACTTTTAAGTTTTTAAATTATTGAAGTTTCTGAATGAGTAACATTCTGCTGAAAATACATTTTAATTGATATAAAAAAAAATTTCTGCAATATATTTAATTCGTAGTTATTATTGACATGTTTTAGTATCTAAAAATGTAAAAAAAAAAAAAAAAATAATTTTTTTTTAGACATAGTGCATTTTTTTCGCCCGGTACCTCCTTGAACTAAAAGTTGGGAGTGGAAGACATTATCTGATTTTTACAAATTTTACATTTTTACAATCAGTAGGACCATAAGCAACTTTTTGAATATGTTTCAAATTCCCATCTCCAAAAAAAATTTTTTTGACCCACCCTAATATATATATATATATATATATATATACTAGTTGCAAGTACCCGGCTTTGCCCGGGTTTAAAATAAGGTTTTCTGTTTACCTTTTGTTTTCTCCCTCCCCCTCCCTCCTTACCCCTCTCTCCCTTTCTCTTTCCCTCCCTCCCTTTCTCCCTCCCTCCCTCTCCTTCCCTCTCTAACTCTCCTATCTCCCTCTCTCTCCCTATCTCCCTCCCTTCTTCTCTCACCCCCGTCCCCCCTCTCTCCACCTTCCTCCCTTCCTCCTCCCCCTCTCTCCCTCCCTGCCCCCTCTCTCTCTTTATCTCTCACTCTCTCTCATTTCTCCCATCCTCTCTCCCTCCCTCCCTCTCCCGTCTCCCTCTCTCCCCCTCTTCCTCTCTCTCCCTCCTCCCCCCTCTCCCTTTCCCTCCCTCCCTTTCTCCCTCCCTCTCCCACCCTCTCTCCCATCTCTCTCCCCATTCATCCCTCCCTGCCCCCTCACTCTTTCTCTCTTTCCCTCTCTTCCACCCTCGGTTTCCCTCCCTCCCCTCTATCTCCCTTTCTACCCCCTCTCTCCCTCACTTCTTTTCTCTCTCCCTCTCCCTCTCCCCCTCTCCACTCCCTCTCCCCTCTGCTCCCTCTCCCATCTCCCTCTCCCCTCCTTCTCTCCCCCTGTCCACCCACCTCCCTCCCTCTCTCCCCTCCTCCATCCTACCCTCATTTACTCTCTCCCCCCTGCCCCCTCTCTCTCTCTCTCTTTATCTCTCTCTCCCTCACTGCCCCCCTCACTCTTTATCTCTCCCTCCCTCCCACCCTCTCTCTCCCTCCCCTCTATCTCCCTCCCTACCCCTCTCTCTCCCTCCCTTTCTTTCTCTCTCCCTCTCCCCCTGCTCCCTCTCCCATCTCCCTCCCGCTCCCTCTCCCTCCTTTTCTCCCCCCTGTCCATCCCACTCCTTCCTCTCTCCCCTCCCTCCCTCCTTTCCTCTCTCTACCCCCTGCCCCCCTCTCTCTCTCTTTATCTCTCTCTCTTTATCTCTCTCTCCCTCCCCCCTCTCTCTCTCTCTCTCACTCTCTCTCTCTATATATATATATATATATATATATATATATACTTATTATTATGGTTTCACCCTTCTTCTAAAATCCTTCTTCATTCCTTTACCTTCTTCAAACTGTACACATCAGAGAGCATGAAAAAACATCAACAATTCTTTGCATCACAAAGGCACAATACAGCACCAGCGCGCAAGTTCTTTTCGATCATAGGGAAATGACGTCACAGAGGAATTTTATTTATGGCGCCGTCGAGATTACTTTAATATAGTAAAATACTAAAATAAAAAAAAATTAATTACAATTAAACTACCCATCGATATGAAAAGAAACCTGTCCTATAACCTTCCCCATGTAATTATGTGTATGTGTAACGAATTTCACGTTATTTGCTTGTCTGGATCTTGAGTTATAAGGGAACAGACAGACAGACAGACAACGAATGCGTCTTATAAGTATAGATATATATATATATACTAGTTGCAAGTACCCGGCTTTGCCCGGGTTTAAAATAAGGTTTTCTATTTACCTTCTGTTTTCTCCCTACCCCTCTATCCCTTACCCCTCCCTCTCCCTCCTTACCACTCTCTCCCTTTCTCTTTCCCTCCCTCCCTTTCTCCCTCCCTCCCTCTCCTTCCCTCTCTAACTCTCCCATCTCCCTCTCTCTCCCTATCTCCCTCCCTCCTTCTCTCACTCCCGTCCCCCGTCTCTCCACCTTCCTCCCTTCCTCCTCCCCCTTTCTCCCTCCCTGCCCCCTCTCTATCTTTATCTCTCACTCCCTCCCATTTCTCCCATCCTCTCCCTCCCTACCCCCTCTCTCCCTCCCTCTTTTCTCCCTCCCTCTCTCTCCCATCTCTCTCTCCCCCTCTTCCTCTCTCTCTCCCTCCCCCCTCTCTCCCTTTCCCTCCCTTTCACCCTCCCTCTCCCTCCCTCTCTCCCATTCACCCCTCCCTCATTCCCTCTCTCTCCCTCCCTGCCCCCTCACTCTTTCTCTCTCTCCCTCTCTCCCACCCCTCTCTTTCCCTCCCTCCCTCTATCTCCCTCCCTACTCCCTCCCTTCTTTTCTCTCTCCCTCTCCCCTGCTCCCTCTCTCCCCCTGCTCTCTCTCCCACTCTCCCCCCTGTCCACCCCTCCCTCCCTCTCTCCCCTCCCTCCCTCCCACTCCTCCTTTCCTCTCTCCCCCTGCCCCCTCTCTCTCTCTTTTTCTCTCTCTCCCTCTCTCTCCCTATATCCCTCCCTCCTTCTCTCACCCCTGTCCCCCCTCTCTCCACCTTCCTCCCTTCCTCCTCCCCCTCCCTCCCCCTCCTACTCTCTTCCCCCTCTCTCCCTCCCTGCCCCCTCTCTCTCTTTATCTCTCACTCCCTCCCCTCTATCTCCCTCCCTACTCCCTCCCTTCCTTTCTCTTTCCCTCCCTCCCTTTCTCTCTCCAACCCTCCCTCTCCCTCCCTCCCCATTAATCTCCCTCCCTACTACCTCTCTCCCTCCCTCCCTCCTTCTCTCCCCCTCTCTGCCCCCTCCTTCCCTCTCCCTCCCTGCCCCCTCTCTATTTATCTCTCTCCCCCCTCCCTCTCTCTGTACAATTAAACGTCAAATTACGCTTCTTAAATAAACAGAAAACCTTATTTTAATCCCGGGCAAAGTCGGGTACTTGTAGCATGAAAAAAAACAACAACAATATTTTTTTTTTTCCCGTCCCTAGCCCTTTCTTCACCGTCCGTTCAATTACACATTCACTTGGTGCGCGATTTTTATTTATAGTGAAGGCGATCCCATACCGTGGATACTTTAATATAGTAAAATACTAAAATAATTAATTACAATTAAACTACACATTGAGATTGTATTAATAATGTTAATAATGTCACAGAAACATTTTAATTAACGTATTTCGGTTTATTAAAGTGCACCTTTAATTTTAATCTTTCGAATACATAAAACGATAGGTAAATAGATATGACTATTGATTTCATCATGTTTACAATTGGAGTTTCCGGGAGTTACCCCTCTTTTAAAAATGTGTCATAGGGAAATGACGTCACAGAGGAATTTTATCTATGGCGCCGTCGAGATTACTTTAATATAGTAAAATACTAAAATAAAAATAATTAATTACAATTAAACTACCCATCGAGATGAAACGAAACCTGTCCTATAACCTTCCCCATGTAATTATGTGTATCTGTAACGAATTTCACGTTTTTTGGTTTTCTGGATCTTGAGTTATAAGGGAACAGACAGACAGACAGACAGACAACTAATGCGTCTTATAAGTATATATATATATATATATATATATATATATATATAGAGAGAGAGAGAGAGAGAGAGAGAGAGAGAGAGACAGAGAGAGAGAGAGACAGAGAGAGAGAGAGAGAACTATGAGTTGTTAGTCTAGTAACAGAGCCAGATATACCAAGACATGTGTGATTGACTGATAGTTTCCAGAACACGGCCTGCGTTGTATACTCTACAAATATGGCCTGTGTTGTATAGTCCATAATACTGTCTGTGTTGTATATAGCCCATAATACTACCTGTCTTGTATAGTCCATAATACTGCCTATGTTGTATATTCTGAAAGGTTTAACTAAACAACTTCAGCCATAGAATGTAGTATCGGTGTTAAATGTTCAACAGCCATCAGCGTACAGTGAAAACAAAGCAACCATACAAAAACTAATTATAGACAACTTTGTTAAGCCGAATTGCAGCTAGTACATTAGTAAATGCACATATTCTCAACAAAATGCATCGTTTTTTAAACTTTATATCAACACCAATAAGGTAAAAGATAACTTACAATGAAATGCTACACACAAAATAGATTAAATCGAATTATTGGTTTCTTATTAACTTATCGTTCATACTTTTACTAATTTTATGTAAGCGAATTATTTGCTTTAGTATCACTACAATAGAAAATTATTAATTCCCTTTTTTTTTAGTCCGCGAAACCATTTCACGAAACAGCAAGAGCTGGTAGGTACAATAACTTTGGAAGCGCCACAGGGGAGACTGTTGGCTCATAACACCTGCGTGGCGGTAAAGATGGTCGATGTAAAGATTTCCCACACTGGATCCGTTGGTCTGTGAGTCAAGCAGCTTTGTTTTATCAAGGTCATCTGGTAGATTCGACTTTATTAGTTGAAGTACAAGAAATATATACATACAAATATACAAACTGACAGACTTACGATAGACAGACGGAGAGAAAGACATACAGACAGATAGATATAGAGATAGATAGATAGATCGATAGATTGATAGATAGGCATATAGATAGACAGACAGACAGACAGACTGATTGAGATAGATAGATAGATAGATAGATAGATATCCTATAATGATGGCTGTGAATATATGACACACACACTAATGCATCCATCAAAGACACACAGCTCGACAGATACAGCTATTCCTTAATACCCCAGAATAGCTAAACATGGAATTAAATCTTTAACAAACACACTCAAACCTTCATGTTAAACAGACACATACTCTCAATCACACACTGACCCATATATCACGCCACCCTGTATTAAACACAAAATAATACATTCAAGAAAAACTCACTAAAAACACCAAGAGAATTAAAACAAAGATGATCTTTATAACATCAAAAAATGAAACCCTAGATGTATTTTACAAAAAGGTGTTTTATGGCAGGTCAAAAAAGGTCTTTAAGGGTACAGAGAGGTCAAAAGGGTTGTGAAAGGTCAAAAGCGGTCAGCACTAAAACTATGAAGGTCAATTTTCTGTTTAGCATCGTATCTGTATTACTTGTACCTGATTCATCATTAGGTCCTGAAAAACATGACATCGCTTGCCCACTTGGTGAATCGGCAAGGTGGCCATGAGGTTAGCAGTCTGACTGAGAAGTCATGTGTTTGAATCTCATCGACTTCAGTCAATATCCAGCCTATTAGTCATTTCTTGATATATGACCTTCTTCGTCCCAGGTTTGGTTACAATTCGAATAATGGAATTAAGCATTGTTCTAATACTGTAAGTTTACATGTTCACTCTAAGAAATGTACTTATAGAGAGCAGTGTATAAGAGTATTTGGTCATTTGGCTTATAGTAATAGTGTATAAAGAATTCTTGGGAATTGTACTAATAGAAAAATTGTATAAAGAGAGTACTGGGATTTCTACTTCTAGTGATATTGTCATAAAGCAGTGGTCCACAAACCCCGGTACCGGTCCGTGGATCAAATGATAGTGAGCCCCCAAGAAATGTTAAATTGTTTCCTTTTTACTAACTGTTGTGTATTTCTTTCGGGATAGTGGGACGCCACTTCCCCTCTCTCTCCCGGGCCGCGGTAAAATTATCAAACGTCGACCGGTCCGCGGCGGAAAAAAAAAGGTTGGGGACCACTGGTATAAAGAATACTTGGGCATTTTACTAATAATGATGGAATGGTCACGTGGGCATCGCACTAATGCTGGTAGTCTAGACATGGATCCAATGAGATTTCTTATAAAGAATGAGCAAATATAGGAGGATATCTTGGGTATTTTAATAACATGCATGTTGAAAATGTTAGGTAACAGCGACGATATACTGTTGGCGGCGGTAGGGATGTGCTGAAGAAGTGCATCGCGCTATCAACGGCCACAGAGCCTGTACATAATTAACATATGTCTCACCCTTACAGGAAGTCTAAAAGAAAAACACGACGACCAACACACACAAGAGAACCTTCAACACTCAAGTACTCCTCAGTTGTTGTTCTATTCCCTCTTTTTACCCCCCCCCCGCCCCCAATCTAAAGAAAACCCCCCCCCAATCTAAAGAAAACGCTTCCCCCCCCCGCTAGTGACCTTTTCGTTGATCAGACATTGAATGACGGTCAGTTTATTGTCTTGTTTTGTATAAAGTACGGAAGATACGTGATCCTCGGGCCAAACATTTCCCAGGGGTGGTGCGACACTAGCAATCCAACCCCACCTTCTCTTCACCCCAGCCACCATTTTTTTTTCTTCCCGCAAGTTAATGGAACCACCTGAGACAGCAGTGGGGCCCGCATAGCGCTAGAACTACGCACTTTGACGTGTACCATCATGCCATTGGAGGTTTTTTTTAGGGGGGGGGTTGGCTGGTGTGTGTTTTTATGAGAGCACGGCAGAGACATTCCATAGGGCCAGACCCTTTCAGCTGTGTCTATGTTTCTTAATTGGAAACATCAACAGACCGAGTGGGCTATCGAGTGGCCTGTTTGGTATTAAACACGTTAAATGTGGAGGGACAGATCCAGCAGGCTACCCAAATACTTCTGAGTACTGACGAGGTACCGACTCTCTGTGTGTGTGTGTGTGTGTGTGTCTGTGTGTGTGTGTGTGTCTGTTTGTGTGTGTCTGTGTGTGTGTGTGTGTCTGTGTGTGTGTCTGTGTGTGTGTGTCTCTGTGTGTCTGTGTGTGTGTGTGTGTGTGTCTGTGTGTGTGTGTGTGTCTGTGTGTGTGTCTGTGTGTGTGTGTCTGTGTGTGTGTGTGTCTGTGTGTGTGTCTGTGTGTGTGTGTCTGTGTGTGTGTGTCTGTGTGTGTGTGTCTGTGTGTGTGTCTGTGTGTGTGTCTGTGTGTGTGTGTGTGTGTCTGTGTGTGTGTGTGTGTGTGTGCAGTCTTAGTCTGATTCTTGTACTTTTCTAAACATCATTTATTTTTTTCACACGGGTAATTACGGACATATTGACAGAGTGCATTGAAATTGTCTTTCCTTACCATATTTTCAACAACAAACAAAATGTGTATTACTTGAATACATTTGACAATGTATTATCATACATCAGTCCAGCCGACAGATAATCATAGGCCCGGGATTCTGACAATCTCCACCGAATGGAGCTCCTGGAATCACACACACGCACACACACACATACACACGCCGGCTCCTAAACTGGTTATTTAGTAGATTAATATTATCAACGGGCCCTCAAAGGGATGGGACCCCTGACAAGTATTCTGGTAACTTACGATGTCCCTGAATACAAACAGAGATGTCAACTTTTTTCTTGATAATGTCTGAAAAATATCCAGAGTATACTAATATATATATATATACACCTGATTTATGTTTGGGTGGGACCATGAACACGTGGTCTCAATTAAGTAGGTTTTCGTTGACATGGGGCGCCGAAGTACTTTGAACCGGCACTGATGAGGAGCGGATCAAGGGGGTTCGTGTGTAGACTGGAGGTCAGCTTTATAATAGTGTGGAGGAAGTTCACTTAAGTCCCCCCCCCTCCTTTTTTTTTTTTAAAGATGAATTAGTACGTATGTGTGTGTGTGTGTGTGTGTGTGTGTGTGTGTGTGTATGCATCGATGTTTATAAGTGTATATGTTAGCATGACTAGATGTTTTTTTTTCACGGAAGAATGAATTAGTTTCCTGGGCCTTGCACTGTCACGGAGGAGTGAATTAGTTCCCATGACCTTGCAGTGTCAAGGAAGAATGAACTAGTTCATAGGGACTTGCACTGTCACGGAGGAGTGAACTAGTTCCCATGACCTTGCAGTGTCACGGAAGAGTGAACTAGTTCCCAGGGCCTTGTACTGTCACGGAAGAGTGAAATAATTCCCACGGTCTTGTACTGTCAAGGAAGAGTGAATTTAGTTCCCAGGGTCTTGCACTGACACGGAAGAGTGAATTAGTTCACAGGGCCTTGTACTGTCACGGAAGAGTGAATTTAGTTCCCAGGGCCTTTTACTGTCATGGAAGAGTGAATTAGTTCCCAGGGCCTTACACTGTCATGGAAGAGTGAACTAGTTCATAGGGCCTTGCACTGTCACGGAAGAGTGAACTAGTTCCCAGGGCATTGCACTGTCCCGGAAGAGTGAGTTAGTTCCCAGGGCCTTACACTGTCATGGAAGAGTGAACTAGTTCCCAGGGCCTTGCACTGTCACGGAAGAGTGAACTAGTTCCCAGGGCATTGCACTGTCACGGAAGAGTGAATTAGTTCCCAGGGCCTTGCACTGTCACGGATGAGTGAATTTAGTTCCAAGGGCCTTGCACTGTCACGGAAGAGTGAATTAGTTCCCAGGACCTTGCACTGTCACGGATGAGTGAATTTAGTTCCAAGGGCCTTGTACTGTCACGGAAGAGTGAATTAGTTCCCAGGGCCTTGTACTGTCACGGAAGAGTGAATTTAGTTCCAAGGGCCTTGCACTGTCACGGAAGAGTGAATTAGTTCCCAGGACCTTGCACTGTCACGGATGAGTGAATTTAGTTCCAAGGGCCTTGTACTGTCACGGATGAGTGAATTAGTTCCCAGGGCCTTGCACTGTCACGGATGAGTGAATTTAGTTCCAAGGGCCTTGCACTGTCACGGAAGAGTGAACTAGTTCCCAGGGCATTGCACTGTCCCGGAAGAGTGAATTAGTTCCCAGGGCCTTACACTGTCATGGAAGAGTGAACTAGTTCCCAGGGCCTTGCACTGTCACGGAAGAGTGAACTAGTTCCCAGGGCCTGGCACTGTCACGGAAGAGTGAACTAGTTCCCAGGGCCTTACACTGTCACGGATGAGTGAATTTAGTTCCCAGGGCCTTGCACTTGTTCGATCTTCAACTCTGATAAAAAAAAATTGTCAGTTCTAACGGAAACATCTGCGCCCCACCCCTTCCCCCCATTTCTACCTCTCAACTACCCTCCCCCTCCGGTCTTTTTTTTTTATTTTATCTTTTTTTTTATTTCGGAGTGAACCAGAGCCAAACATCGCAAAATAAACCTGGAGCGTTTAGATGGAACGGTAGGGTGGGTGTGTCTCTGTGGAGGTTACGGTCAATGAGATCAGACTCTGTTAACCAGGTCAACACTGAAAAATAAGAAAAAAACAACCTCATTTGAACACGGGAAAAAAAAAAGAACCGTAACTGTATTGAAAGACTTGTCGGCCCTTGAATTCAAGAACAGAAACCTTAAAACAGATGGAACTATTTTATTTTTTTATTTTTCTACTGTGATTTTGTCAGGTGTATTGGCAGATGTTATCGGATGAAGTCAGATAACCAGTTACGTAAATATCCAAATTCTTCTTGCACTGTTTGCTTATAATTTTATTCAGGAAGTGATAACGATTGTTGTATTTTTCACAGAATGTGTTGACAAGGGGGAGTCAGTATTGAATTATGTAATGATGGTAGTTAGAATTAATATAGTAATCCTCCGATTCTCAAACTCTAACGATTCGATATCCACTATGAAACATTTTTCAATTTTTGAGACCTTCCAATAATTAAAAAAAAAAAGAATTAATTACATTAATGGTACATATTCTTAGATTGGAAGCTAAATTTATAATATTCGAGCAATTCTTCAAATGTTGACCCATTGGTGGGCCAACAATTTGAGAAGCACTGAAAAAAGGCCACGTCTTCTGGTGAAGTCTATCCAAGGACGTAACCACTGGTGGAATTCTTTCATGGTTATGTCCCCTGATCACGTTGATCAATCGCACATGTAAGGAGTGGGTTTGGGGGAAAAGGGGTGGGGGAAGGGTTCAGTTTAGTCATTGGGGAATATAACTTGGGGGCCCTACAGCAAAATTAAAAATAAAGGGGCAGGGGTGGTGGTGGTGGGTGATCTTCAAAATATTACGCTTAACGTCCTTCCCTATCGAGGAGAAGTGGGGGGGGGGGAAGGGGGGGGAGAGTTTTTATTTTCACCATTCTGTGCTTACTTCTCAAGGACTGTATCTCTACGTCACATACAGAGGCGTAACTAGGGAGGAGATACAAATTATAAAATTCCCACCAGGTCTCAGCTTGAAAGGGGGGGGCCCAAAATAATTTTTTTTTACTTTAAATATTTAGTACATTATCTCATGTCATGATGTCGAATGTCAAAATGCAGGCACGCCCCCAAAGAGGCAAGCGCCGCAACCCCCCCAGACCCCCACCCCGAATCCCTAGGTTCGGCACTGCATATCACCTCAGTTGATTACATTCCAATGATATTAGTATTACTATAGTGTTATACGCATGTGTAATGTTTAACGTGATAGGATAGTACGTTCATTAATTGTTATGAAACTGTATGCATTCTAATTATTATTTTTTTTTTACTCTTCCCCCCCCCCCCAGACGAGTCTAGGTCATCCGTCGCCTGGGTCATGAAGGAAAAACTACTAGGTCACTGGAACAAGAAGCGTCTTGATACAAACAAACAACAAATAAAGTTAAAACACTCACACAATCATATATATATATGTATACATGTTTATTCACACACATACACTCATACAAATATGCATGCATTTAAATATACATATATATATGTGTGTGTGTGTGTATTTTGTAATCATACACACTCACACTCACTCATACAGTTAATTATTTAGGTATGCACTCCCACACTCACTCTCACAAACACTGTCTCTCTCTCTCACACACACACACACGTGCACACACACACACACTCTCTCTCTCTCTCTCTAGGAGTCACGTATATGTTTTATAAAGACAACTTTAGAAAGAACCTCCCCTTAGAAAAGTTCAATTACATCTTGTAGCCTGCATAAACATAACGACCATAAAGCAGATCCTCAAATCACGTAACAGATTCCACCCCCACCCTCCTCCCTTTGCCGATATAAAAGAACCACTTCATTATCTTTGATAATATTTTTTTTTACTTTCTGGGTTTGGGGGGGGGGGGAGGGGTTAGGGGGGGTTGACAACGAGGCTGGGGTGTGGATTGGATGGGGTGGTGGGGAGGGAGACTAATGGTGGTGGAGGAGGTGAAATAAGGAAGATAGAAGTAACCATGGTTTTAATAAATTGTCGGCCCCCATCCTTCTGTTTAGACCATGTTTCCTGTCTTCCCTGGAGCTCTTGGAACTGGAAAAGAAAAAAAATATATATATGTATAATGAAGTCGATGGGAAAAAAAAGTAGGTCATACTGACAGAATCCTTTAGATCTTGATGAAGATATACATTATAGGCGGAAAAATAATTCAACCTGGTTTGTCTTGAAAGGTCAAGGTGATTCTCCCACGGATGTGAAAGCGGTGCTTAGTTAGCTTATTGATGTGATGGTTGTTAAAATCTGGGGATTAAGAACTTGAGAGTAATTTTGAATACACTTTGTTACTTGTAGAGTTGGTCACAAGTACAAGTGTACATGAAGTGTTAAAATACTAGATAGTCATAACATTCCATTTATCTGAGTCAATTAGAAAAGTATTATCAGTATGAGTGATATATTAGGTACTAGACAGTCATAACCTTCCATTTATCTGAGTCAATTAGAGAAGTATTATCAGTATGAGTGATAGATTAGGTGCTAGACAGTCAAAACCTTGCATTTATCTGAGTCAATTACAGAAGTATTACCAGTATAAGTGATGTATTAGGTACTAGACAATCATTTCAACTTTCAAAGCTACATGCTGAGATATGTTTACGTAATATTTTCGGTACTGGAGACAAAAAGTTCTCCAACTATTAGCGTCTCATGGTGAAATAGTAAAAGTATAAGCAATAGATCAGCTACTAAGGGACATATGATCATCAAATTGAAATAGTACAAGTATACAAAATATACCAGGTACTTGAGAGATATAACCATATACCTGAGCCACGCAGTGAATTAATACGTGTATAAGAAATGTATTAGGTACAAGAGAGACGTACCATTCTGTCTGAGCTACATAGAGAATTCGTACAACTGCATATAGTACATCAGGTACCAGAGAGATGTGACCTTCTGTCTGAGCCACATATAGAATTCATACAACTACATATAGTACATCAGGTACCAGAGAGATGTAACTTTCTGTCTGAGTCACATTTTTCTCATTCACAGCAACGTCTGACTAGTGAGTACTGCCACCCATGTGAGTGCAGGACCGAAGTAAATAAAACAAGCTGTTGTTTGTTGTGTGTGTTTCTGCGAGCATGTGTGCGTGTGTGTGTGCCTATTTGTGGAGGGAGGGGGTGCAGTGGGCGGGCTTGAGTGAATGTTGCGTGTTGTAACGTAAAACCCAAGGTCCCAGCCCTTGGTTCATTTGAGGCATTCAGCAGGTGTACTGATTATTTTGTACTGGTCTATGTACTGGTCTATGTACTGGACTATGTACTAGACTATGTACTGGACTATGTACTAGTCTATGTACTAGTCTAGTCTATGTACTAGTCTATGTACACGTCTATGTATTAGTCTAGTCTATGTACTAGTCTATGTACTAGTCTATATAAGGGTCTAGTCTATGTACATGAATATGCACTGGTCTATGTATTAGTCTATGTACTAGTCTATGTACTAGTCTATATAAGGGTCTAGTCTATGTACATGAATATGCACTGGTCTATGTATTAGTCTATGTACTAGTCTATGTACTAGTCTATGTACATGTCTATGTACTGAACTGTGTAACGATCTATCAACTAGCCTATGTATTTGTGCACTGATTGCTCAATAGATCGGAATCAGGAATCATAACGAAATCGGATGTTCCCGAAGAAATATTTGAAAATGTTGGCAGCGTTGTCATTGGCTGTGCTCATTGACTTATTAGACTTTTTTTAAACGGACGCTTTTTTTTTCAATTAGGTTACACAGTACAAACACCTAGACTTACAGATATACCAGGGCCGTAGCTAAATCATGCAGCACCTGCTCTCATGGGGGGGCCCCGTTTGGTACATTAATCTGTTATGTGACGACTTAGAAATTGATGTGTTTCAGAGCTGTCACAGTCGGTGGTGGTTGTCGGGTGTATCCAGAGATCCTCTGGCGGCAGCCCAACATTTTGGATGAGTTTCGAAATTTGAGACACATTAATAAAAAAAAAAAAAGTGTGTGTCTCTCTCTCTCAATACGGCAGTTTTCCCGCCACTTTGACCATTGATATGTCAACCGTTTAAAAAAACTCCTGCTGGTGATGTTGAGTCGATTTGACCTCCCACCTCCCTCCATACATACACACACACATACACACACACACACTCTAACATGTGTGATAGAACCTAACCATCTGCAAGAGGCACTAAATAAAAACGCGTCAACGAATTCTCCCGAGAGTAGGACCATCTTGAGACAAGCTGCCCCCCTGGGTGAAAGGGACATCATTCAAGAACGTTTCATTACATATGTAGATAGTCACTGACAATGTTTTGAAACAGAAGTGCTACCTCACGGACTACGGCTACATTAACAACCCCCCCCCTTCAATCTTTTTTTTACGCACTGCGCGCAACATGGCTCATTCATAACTCTGGCGGTTAAATTCACGGCAGGGATTCTCAAATCATAGAGAGTCATCTGCGGCAATGGAAAAACAAAAATTATTATAAACTTGTTGAAGGTCGCTTCAAGTTTTGAGACCTTATTTTCACCTGACCAATTGATTCAGATCGTCTTACTTTTGAAACAAAAATTAAAATGTGATTCATTGAACTTGAAATTTAACGTAGAATTTATCTCGTGCTTTGAATTAAAAAAACAACAACAACAAAAGCACCAGCAACAACAACAAAAACAACAGCTATAACAACAAAAACAACAGATATAACAACAACAGCTACAACAACTACAGCTACAACAACAACAACAAAAGTTACAACAACAACAGCTACAACACCTACAACAACAGCTTCAAATACAACAATAGCTACAACAACAACAGCAACAACAACAACAGCTACAACAGCAACAACAACAGCTACAACAACAACAGCAACAACAACAACAACAGCTACAACAACAACAGCTACAACAACAACAGCAGCAACAACAACAGCTATAACAACCACAACAACGATATCAAATGATATATTTGAGATATCTAGTGCAATCCTTAACAAAATAAACATCCTTCATTGTTATATAGTTAATGCTTCATTCTCCACGTGCGTACGAAATTCAACCAGCGGATTTTTCTCTCATCACCAGAGAGACTTTTGTCTGTCAGATTACACAAACTAATGCCTTGAAAGAGGATTCAAACCCCTGCCGTTCATTTCAACGCTAAAGTTAAAGTTGAAGCTAAGGTAAAGATTTCCTTATAAAATTCGATACAGACATAAGTTAACATTCAAGTTAACACTAAAGTTAACATTGAAGAGTTAACATTGAAATTAACACAGAAGTTAACATTGACAATTAACGTTCAAGCTGTAGTTGACGATGTAAGCTTAAAAAAAAAAAACTAGAAAATAAAATACCAATTAAAAAAAAATGTATCCAGAATAAAAATTCCTATAATCTTCATTTTTAATTATAAAATAAAAATATAATAAAAAAAACACACAAGTTAATAATTCCTCGAAACAATTATCTTCCATCTCAGAGAGAAATCCGATAGTATTGCAAAATTCTATTATAAATCTCCAGAGGTTGTTTATATTAAAAAAGAGAAAAAAAAAACACTCTTACAATTAGTAATGGTTGAGTCGGCTAGGGTTATAAAACAACTAGAATGTGAGAACCGGTCATTCTCTAAATGTCACATGTAGTTATCCAGAAAACTCCTGGAAGTTCCAGCAACGCAAAGATACGATGACATTTCGAAACGTAATAGTTGAGTTGATGCTGCTTCTGTTGCTGGCGGTCTCTCTCTCTCTCCCTCCCCCCTCCCCACCTTCCACCACCCCCCAACCGTTAAAAATCCCGGGCCAAAAACAGGATGATAATAAATACTAGGCTGGGGTAGAGTGGGATGGGCTCAGGAGGAAGTCGCTGCTGCTGCCATATGGACTCCCGTCTCAGGTTACACCTAGACCCACACAACCCCGGCCCTACCTCCACGTCCCCGCAGTAGCGGCTTCTCTTTCATACACACGACAAGACGCGTGCTGTAATACAAAAAAAAAAATAAAAAAATTTTCAAACAATTTTTATTTAAAAAAAAAAAATTATCTGGGTTTATTTTTAAAGGAAGGGCGTGCAAGTAAAAGTTGGCAAGTTCCTGAGATTAAAATTTAAATTGGTTCAAACTGTCCACCGATGAAATTCCTTAAAGAGACGCAGTTATCAACCCGTTTTTTTTCGAGACTGTACCCCAAAGGGCGCAAAAATAATGTCTGCCCGTACCCCCCCCCTCAAACGTAAGTCTCTACGTACCCCCTGCAATAGCTTTTATGTACATCTTGTGGTACGCTTACCATCGATTCAGAACCGCTGTTACTGAGTATTTTCTCAAGAACGTGTAGAGAAAGATGTCGTCAGATGAGGGGGGAACAATGAAGCCCGGTGACCGACAGCGTCCGTTACATTGACCATTGCCCACACATGCCGCAATTTAGTGGTTTACAATTGCCTTTTACATGCTAAAATGTAGTGGTTTGGAAAAAAAACAACAAATGTAAAATAAATTTAAAAAAAAAAACAAATATTTGGCCGAGTATTGTTGTCATATATATTGAATAAATCAAAGACGAAAAAATATGGTTTGTGTAATGGAACGTCAGAAAACTTTTGATAGCTAACATAAAACTGGACATTTTATGGGGTAGGATATTAGTTTACATGTTCAAAGGATTTGAATATCTTTTGATGGCAATTTAAAAGCCATATTTCAAATTTAATTGAACCATAAAAAGGGTTGACAAAGTCAGACATAGAAATTCGTAGAATTCCAAATTAAATTTGGCAGCAAAGATAGTCGAATTAAGAAGGTTTTATGTTAAATTCTTTTCGCTGCCGTAAATACAATTTATACATCAGTTACTAATTATTTTTGTTACACTTCTAATTACCTGAAAAAAATTCATTTTTTAACCGAGTTGAAGCTTTATCCACGTTTTTTTTTCCGGCCTCTATTAAAATCAATTTCGGAAGTTTTTTCTTTACTTCAATTAACGCTATTTCAACAACCCACTGCGCTCATGCGGTAATTCTGGTGCCCCGAACAAATGGATGGCAGCCAACTAAGTATGTTTAATCTCAGATACATGCTAGAGTAAGCTTAAATGCGCCCCAGGTAAAGCATGGACTAAATTTTGAACAGTAAGATAATTAAGTACATTTGAAGACTGCTATATAAAAGAGAATATAAATCTGTCTGTTTTAACCTGAAATTGGAACTTCCCATCATGCACATTGTCGTGATAAGTGAAGATCTTGGCTGCCTCCGGCAAAACTGTGCATCTTGCAAATGTCCAGTTCCATGGTCTACATTGTTTCCAGAGCATGTCTTAAGAATGAGATTCCAGTGAGGGGAGAAAGGAATAAAAAAGAAAAAACAACAGAATAAAAATAAAAAATATAAAAAAAATTTTGGTCTGGATTTCCCCATTAAAATGGTGTCAGTGTTCTGCCCAGATTTAGCATCTCCTCCTACATTTGGCCGAAGATAAAAATACTTTGACATTGAACCGAGAAGGGAGGGAAAAAAAAACATTGTATAAATATATGTATTTTCTCTGGGTGAACTGAAACGTTCACACTGTGACCTTCGTCTGTTGACCTTACTTTCTTCGCTTTTTTTTTTTAAGTGTTAAAAAAGACAAAAAAAAAATCACAGTGAAAGCTGATGTGCACCTTTCCATTGAGTTATTCACCTGAAGGTTTTTTTTTGTACTTGTGGTGGTGAGTGTTGGGAGTAAAGAAAAGTGAAAAATAAAACAACATCCATGCCAGCTGACATTGTGGACACACCCAGTGAAGAATACGTTGATATATGATTGGTTGATGGATTGTACAGAGATTGGTGAACAATGGTGCTAGATATATGTATATATAAAGAGAGAGAGAGAGAGAGAGAGAGAGAGAGAGAGGGAGAGAGAGACAGAGAAGTGAGAAGAGAGACAGTGAAACCGACAGACTGACGGACATATAGACAGACAGACAGACAGACTGACTGACTGACAGACAGACAGATAGATAGATAGATTGATAGATAGATATATAGATATATAGATAGATAGATAGATAGATATACAGACCGATAGACAGACAGATAGATAGATAGATAGATAGATAGATAGATAGATAGATAGATAGATAGATAGATAGATAGATAGATAGATAGATAGATAGATAGATAGATAGATAGATAGATAGATAGATAGATAGACCGATATACAGACAAAAAGATAGACGTACATACATACGTACATACATACATACATACATACATACATAAACACACACATACACATATACAAACATACATAAATACATACATACATACATACATACATACATACATACATACATACATACAAACATAACTACATACATACATACATACATACATAACATACATACATTCATACGTAACATACATACATACATGCATTATGACATATGTTTTCTACTTCTAAGCAAGTCAAAACTTTGTGATATAAAATGTGACCCACTCACACACACACACACACACACACACACACACAGCTACTATCATAATGTCACTGCCCGCACTCACCCACAAACCTTCATGAAACAGTTTGGTACAAGCTTTCACTACTTACATTCGATCAAAACACTCGGTGTGTCTTGAATTATGTGCATTGCCAGCAGAAAGGCCGGGGGGCGGGGGGGGCGGTGGGAGGTGATAAGGGACATGTTTGAAGTCGTCTTCAGAAGCAACCCCCCCCCCTCTGGGAGTTTCACGACGCGCTCATGGAGGTCTTCGTTTTTCTGGGCCCCAGCGCGGAGGTCTTGAATTCTAGAGCCCTGGATAGAGTAGAACGATATTAAACTGTGTTCAGCGTGGCAACTTGGAGGTTGGGGGGGGGGGTTGAGGAGGTTGAAGACCGGGGTGGGGGGGGGGTGCGGTAAGACATTAAATTCACCAATGGCGAAGGCTAAAAAAAAAGATGTTGAATGGCGGCATAGTAATATCAGATGAATGACGTCATCACTTTGTGTGGTCATCAAAGGGTTTTAACACACAGAGAACTACACCTGCAATGCCTGGCCAACACATGTCAGGTTTACTAGCTACGTAGTGTGGGATGGGCAGGGAAGTGCGTGAAGGGGAAATAGTTTAAAGTTGGTTTGTTCTTATTTTCTTATTATTTAAAACACAAAAATTTTGTTTTTTGACTGTATAAGTACATCAAAGCAATGGTTTTGTATTTCCTTTTTTTGTTTGGAAACACTTGCTTTTTACTTGACTAAAGTATATCACAGTTTGTATTGACTTGACTAAAGTACATCATAGTTTGTACTGACTTGACTAAAGTATATCACAGTTTGTATTGACTTGAATAAAGAATATCACAGTTTGTATTGACTTGACTAAAGTATATCACAGTTTGTATTGACTTGACTAAAGTATATCACAGTTTGTATTGACTTGACTAAAGTATATCATAGTTTGTATTGACTTGACCAAAGTATATCACAGTTTGTATTGACTTGACTAAAGTATATCACAGTTTGTATTGACTTGACTAAAGTATATCACAGTTTGTATTGACTTGACTAAAGTATATCACAGTTTGTATTGACTTGACTAAAGTATATCACAGTTTGTATTGACTTGACTAAAATATATCACAGTTTGTATTGACTTGACCAAAGTATATCACAGTTTGTATTGACTTGACTAAAATATATCACAGTTTGTATTGACTTGACCAAAGTATATCATAGTTTTTATTGACTTGACTAAAGTATATCATAGTTTTTATTGACTTGACTAAAGTATATCACAAGTTGTATTGACTTGACTAAAGTATATCAAAGTTTGCATTGACTTGACTAAAGTATATCACAAGTTGTATTGACTTGACTAAAGTATATCACAGTTTGTATTGACTTGACTAAAGTATATCACAGTTTGTATTGACTTGACTAAAGTATATCATAGTTTGTATTGACATGACTAAAGTATATCATAGTTTGTATTGACTTGACTAAAGTATATCACAGTTTGTATTGACTTGACTAAAATATATCACAGTTTGTATTGACTTGACCAAAGTATATCATAGTTTTTATTGACATGACTAAAGTATATCATAGTTTGTATTGACTTGACTAAAGTATATCACAGTTTGCATTGACTTGACTAAAGTATATCACAAGTTGTATTGACTTGACTAAAGTATATCACAGTTTGTATTGACTTGACTAAAGTATATAACAGTTTGTATTGACTTGACTAAAGTATATCACAGTTTGTATTGACTTGACTAAAGTATATCATAGTTTGTATTGACATGACTAAAGTATATCACAGTTTGTAGTGACTTGACTAAAGTATATCACAGTTTGTATTGACTTGACTAAAGTATATCACAGTTTGTATTGACTTGACTAAAGTATATCATAGTTTGTATTGACTTAACTATAGTATATCATAGTTTGTATTGATTTGACTAAAGTATATCATAGTTTGTATTGACATGACTAAAGTATCTCACAGTTTGTATTGACTTGACTAAAGTATATCACAGTTTGTATTGACTTGACTAAAGTATATCATAGTTTGTATTGACATGACTAAAGTATATCACAGTTTGTATTGACATGACTAAAGTATATCATAGTTTGTATTTACTTGACTAAAGAATATCACAGTTTGTATTGACTTGACTAAAGTATATCACAGTTTGTATTTACTTGACTATAGCATATCATAGTTTGTATTGCCTTGACTATAGTATATCACAGTTTGTATTGACTTGACTATAGTATATCATAGTTTGTATTGCCTTGACTAAAGTATATCACAGTTTGTATTGAATTGACTAAAGTATATCACAGTTTGTATTTACTTGACTAAAGTATATCACAGTTTGTATTGACTTGACTAAAGTATATCACAGTTTGTATTAACTTGACTATAGTATATCATAGTTTGTATTGCCTTGACTATAGTATATCACAGTTTGTATTGACTTGACTATAGTATATCATAGTTTGTATTGCCTTGACTAAAGTATATCACAGTTTGTATTGACTTGACTAAAGTATATCATAGTTTGTATTGCCTTGACTAAAGTATATCACAGTTTGTATTGACTTGACTATAGTATATCATAGTTTGTATTGCCTTGACTATAGTATATCACAGTTTGTATTGACTTGGCTATAGTATATCATAGTTTGTATTGCCTTGACTAAAGTATATCACAGTTTGTATTGACTTGACTAAAGTATATCACAGTTTGTAGTGACTTGACTAAAGTATATCACAGTTTGTATTGACTTGACTAAAATATATCACAGTTTGTATTGACTTGACTAAAGTATATCACAGTTTGTATTTACTTGACTATAGCATATCATAGTTTGTATTGCCTTGACTATAGTATTTCACAGTTTGTATTGACTTGACTATAGTATATCATAGTTTGTAATGCCTTGACTAAAGTATATCACAGTTTGTATTGACTTGACTAAAGTATATCACAGTTTGTATTTACTTGACTAAAGTATATCACAGTTTGTATTGACTTGACTAAAGTATATCACAGTTTGTATTTACTTGAATATAGTATATCATAGTTTGTATTGCCTTGACTATAGTATATCACAGTTTGTATTAACTTGACTATAGTATATCATAGTTTGTATTGCCTTGACTAAAGTATATCACAGTTTGTATTGACTTGACTAAAGTATATCACAGTTTGTATTTACTTGAATATAGTATATCATAGTTTGTATTGCCTTGACTAAAGTATATCACAGTTTGTATTGACTTGACTAAATTATATCACAGTTTGTAATGACTTGACTAAAGTATATCACAGTTTGTATTGACTTGACTATAGTATATCATAGTTTGTATTGCCTTGACTAAAGTATATCACAGTTTGTATTTTACTTGACTAAAGTATATCACAGTTTGTATTGACTTGACTAAAGTATATCACAGTTTGTATTTACTTGAATATAGTATATCATAGTTTGTATTGCCTTGACTATAGTATATCACAGTTTGTATTGACTTTACTATAGTATATCATAGTTTGTATTGCCTTGACTAAAGTATATCACAGTTTGTATTGACTTGACTAAAGTATATCACAGTTTGTAATGACTTGACTAAAGTATATCACAGTTTGTATTGACTTGACTAAAGTATATCACAGTTTGTATTTACTTGACTAAAGTATATCACAGTTTGTATTGACTTGACTAAAGTATATCACAGTTTGTATTTACTTGACTATAGTATATCATAGTTTGTATTGCCTTGACTATAGTATATCACAGTTTGTATTGACTTGACTATATTATATCATAGTTTGTATTGCCTTGACTAAAGTATATCACAGTTAGTATTGGCTTGACTAAATTATATCACAGTTTGTATTTACTTGACTAAAGTATGTCACAGTTTGTATTGACTTGACTAAAGTATATCACAGATTGTATTTACTTAACTATAGTATATCATAGTTTGTATTGCCTTGACTATAGTATATCATAGTTTGTATTGCCTTGACTATAGTATATCACAGTTTGTATTGACTTGACTAAAGTATAGCACAGTTTGTATTGACTTGACTAAAGTATATCATAGTTTGTATTGACTTGACTAAAGTATATCATAGTTTGTATTGCCTTGACTAAAGTATATCATAGTTTGTATTGCCTTGACTATAGTATATCACAGTTTGTATTGACTTGACTAAAGTATATCACAGTTTGTATTGACTTGACTAAAGTATATCATAGTTTGTATTGACCTGACAAAAGTATATCACAGTTTGTTTTGACTTGACTAAAGTATATCACAGTTTGTATTGACTTGACTAAAGTATATCACAGTTTGTATTGACTTGACTAAAGTATATCACAGTTTGTATTGACTTGACTAAAGTATATCACAGTTTGTATTGACTTGACTAAAGTATATCACAGTTTGTATTTACTTGACTAAAGTATATCACAGTTTGTATTGACTTGACTAAAGTATAGCACAGTTTGTATTGACTTGACTAAAGTATATCATAGTTTGTATTGACTTGACTAAAGTATATCATAGTTTGTATTGCCTTGACTAAAGTATATCATAGTTTGTATTGCCTTGACTATAGTATATCACAGTTTGTATTGACTTGACTAAAGTATATCACAGTTTGTATTGACTTGACTAAAGTATATCATAGTTTGTATTGACCTGACAAAAGTATATCACAGTTTGTTTTGACTTGACTAAAGTATATCACAGTTTGTATTGACTTGACTAAAGTATATCACAGTTTGTATTGACTTGACTAAAGTATATCACAGTTTGTATTGACTTGACTAAAGTATATCACAGTTTGTATTGACTTGACTAAAGTATATCACAGTTTGTATTGACTTGACTAAAGTATATCACAGTTTGTATTGACTTGACTAAAGTATATCACAGTTTGTATTGACTATTTAAAGTATATCACAGTTTGTATTGACTTGACTAAAGTATATCATAGTTTGTATGGTACCATGTAGACAAATGAATTTGTTGATATAAATATGTTTGATCCAATCATGTTCGTATTCATGGGGAGGCAAGGGGGCATTTGCGCCCCCCCCCCCGACATTTTGAAAAAATGTCATATAAGAGGGGGGCATTTGCTCCCCCCCCTCCTTACATTTAAAAAAAATGTCATAAAGTTGTTATTTCCCCTCCCCCCCTTGGAAATTTTTTTTCCCCCACCTTGAAAAATTCCTAGCGACGCCCGTGGATCCAATAGATGAACACATCATCGATTTTGCTCCATCGTTTTCTTCAACAAAGGTAATGGGTTTGAATCCGAGTAATGTGTTGATATACCTACCATGGTGAGTTCCGTCGTTTGTCCACTTGATCTAATACATGAGCACATAAAACGAAATTGTTAACATTTGGCTTTGATGTCTTGATTTCTTCTGAAGACCAACCTATATGAAAGATTCTCCCACTAAAGATAATGTTGAGATAAATGCAATCCTATGCACACGTATGGTGTTAATTAACCTTGAGATATTTGTCTATTGAAGTGCTTTATGAACTTTTGCTGCCTTCATGAAATTTCAGATAAATAAGCAAACATTTTTTTTTGGGCCGACTAGAAAATTATTTTTTGTTTACTTGTGGCAATTAGGATGAATAATCTATTTTTTTTTAATTTGTAGAGAAACTAAAATCGGGATATTTAATTTGTTTTGCTCTGGTTTTTTTTTTTTTTAATTTAGTTGATTATAAGTGGAATTTGATGATTCCTGTATTTAAGTAAAAAACCTATAATGCTGTAATGTAGGTATTGTGTTGTTTTTTTTTTTGATGATTTCTTAGTGCCATAGACATATTATATGAGGGAAGGGATTTGGTCGATACATCAGATTGTAAATAGAAAAGAAGGGGGAAACTCAAATAAAACTATATCCTACTTACAGGGACGAATAATACTAGCTGTACCCTGCAAAACCTTTGCATAGAGTTATATCCCCTTTGGCTTGATCGGTAGGCTAGGTTATTTTCGGTTTCGAGCAGATCCGATTTTTTCATGATTGTATTTTAAACTGGAATACTGTTGTATTAATTCTTTACTTTCGATTTGTTATTGGAATATAATATCTAGAATTGTATTGACTGTTTGTGAACTCTTTTTTTTGCCCAAATTTAATTTTTTTAAGCTGGACAAAAATCATGTAGATGTAGATAATAAATTTGTATTAATTGTACGACCGACAGCCCATGCACTGAGGTGGGCTCAGCCCATATATTGAGTTGGGCTCAACCCATATTTTGAAGTGGGCTCCATATACAAAAATTAAAACGATATTCGTTGTCTCTGTAGGTATCCGGAGTTGTGTTGACCGATAGAAAAAATACTTGATTCGACCATATTAAAAACAGTGATAAATAATATTGGTAATAATGGCATATAAAATTGATATTTATGATAAATGTTATTGATAACAATGACAAATGATATTGATAACAATAAACAGTGCTTTTATTATGGCGGAACGGCGTGTCAGTTCCTTATTTTACGTAGACTTTTGTATATAAGTATATTATTGCCTGGAATGTTTGGTTTTAGCACAGTTTCAGATTTTTTTCAGATAGAAATTCTGGTATCTTTTTTTTTCGAATAAAAGCAGTGATGATTAATAATATTGATAATAATAATATAAAAATTTATATGGATAATAAATAAAATGGATAATAAAGCAGAGATTGCAGTTTATTTAACAAAAACAACAACTGACTCGGTCTATAAATCATAAGTTACGTTTTCTCAATCCCTAAACAAACAAATTGTATTTATGAGAATAATTTTTTTCCGTCTGAAGATGTGCAAATGACCCATACGAGTTCAATGGGAAATTACTCGCTAAAGCAAAGACAAGAGGGAAATAACTCACGCGAGTAAGTAAAATACGATCCAAATTTTTGGTTTTGTTTTAACCTCAGGGTCAAGTCTGCACGTGCAGGTCTTATTTTTTTTTTCATCTTTCTCTAAAAAAACAAAATATTAATTATGTCTCCACTTTGGGTAAATGTGTTAAAATGTGTGTACGCTATGCAGGACATCAGCAGCCCGCGGGCTAAGTAAGGTTGTCAGCCAACATTCAACCCGGCTCGCGTCCTTTAACTCCCCTCTGTTAAACATCAATAACATGCACATTTAATTTACAGTATTCCATCCAGTGACAATTGAGTACGAAGATCATGGTATTCCATCCAGTGACAATTGAATACTGAAGATCATGGTATTCCATCCAGTGACAATTGAATACTGAAGATCATGGTATTCCATCCACTGACAATTGAATACTGAAGATCATGGTATTCCATCCAGTGACAATTGAATACTGAAGATCGTGGTATTCCATCCACTGACAATTGAATACTGAAGATCATGGTATTCCATTCAGTGACAATTGAATACTGAAGATCATGGTATTCCATCCACTGACAATTAAATACTGAAGATCATGGTATTCCATCCAGTGACAATTGCATACTGAAGATCATGGTATTCCATCCAGTGACAATTGAATACTGAAGATCAGGGTATTCCATACAGTGACAATTGAATACGAAGATCATGGTATTCAATCCAGTGACAATTGAATACTGAAGATCATAGTATTCCATCCACTGACAATTGAATACTGAAGATCATGGTATTCCATCCACTTGAATACTGAAGATCATGGTATTCCATCCAGTGACAATTGAATACTGAAGATCATGGTATCCCATCCAGTGACAATTGAATACTGAAGACCATGGTATTCCATCCACTGACAATTGAATACTGAAGATCATGGTATTCCATCCAGTGACAATTGAATACTGAAGATCATGGTATTCCATCCAGTGACAATTGAATACTGAAGATCATGGTATTCCATCCAGTGACAATTAAATACGAAGATCATGGTATTCCATCCAGTGACAATTGAATACGAAGATCATGGTATTCCATCCATTGACAATTGAATACAGAAGATCATGGTATTCCATCCAGTGACAATTGAATACTGAAGATCATGGTATTCCATCCACTGACAATTGAATACTGAAGATCATGGTATTCCATCCAGTGACAATTGAATACTGAAGATCGTGGTATTCCATCCACTGACAATTGAATACTGAAGATCATGGTATTCCATTCAGTGACAATTGAATACTGAAGATCATGGTATTCCATCCACTGACAATTGAATACTGAAGATCATGGTATTCCATCCAGTGACAATTGCATACTGAAGATCATGGTATTCCATCCAGTGACAATTGAATACTGAAGATCAGGGTATTCCATACAGTGACAATTGAATACGAAGATCATGGTATTCAATCCAGTGACAATTGAATACTGAAGATCATGGTATTCCATCCACTGACAATTGAATACTGAAGATCATGGTATTCCATCCACTTGAATACTGAAGATCATGGTATTCCATCCAGTGACAATTGAATACTGAAGATCATGGTATTCCATCCAGTGACAATTGAATACAGAAGATCATGGTATTCCATCCATTGACAATTGAATACAGAAGATCATGGTATCCCATCCAGTGACAATTGAATACTGAAGATCATGGTATCCCATCCAGTGACAATTGAATACTGAAGATCATGGTATCCCATCCAGTGACAATTGAATACTGAAGATCATAGTATTCCATCCACTGACAATTGAATACTGAAGATCATGGTATTCCATCCACTGACAATTGAATACTGAAGATCATGGTATTCCATCCACTGACAATTGAATACTGAAGATCATGGTATTCCATCCAGTGACAATTGAATACTGAAGATCATGGTATTCCATCCAGTGACAATTGAATACTGAAGATCATGGTATTCCATCCAGTGACAATTAAATACTGAAGATCATGGTATTCCATCCACTGACAATTGAATACGAAGATCATGGTATCCCATCCAGTGACAATTGAATACGAAGATCATGGTATTCCATCCACTGACAATTGAATACTGAAGATCATGGTATTCCATCCACTGACAATTGAATACGAAGATCATGGTATTCCATCCAGTGACAATTGAATACGAAGATCATGGTATTCCATCCACTGACAATTGAATACTAAAGATCATGGTATTCCATCCAGTGACAATTGAATACTGAAGATCATGGTATTCCATCCAGTGACATTTGAATACGAAGATCATGGTATCCCATCCAGTGACAATTGAATACTGAAGATCATGGTATTCCATCCAGTGACAATTGAATACTGAAGATCATGGTATTCCTTCCAGTGACAATTGAATACTGAAGATCATGGTATTCCATCCAGTGACAATTGAATACTGAAGATCATGGTATTCCATCCAGTGACAATTGAATACTGAAGATCATGGTATTCCATCCAGTGACAATTGAATACGAAGATCATGGTATCCCATCCAGTGACAATTGAATACTGAAGATCATGGTATTCCATCCAGTGACAATTGAATACGAAGATCATGGTATTCAATCCAGTGACAATTGAATACTGAAGATCATGGTATTCCATCCACTGACAATTGAATACTGAAGATCATGGTATTCCATCCACTTGAATACTGAAGATCATGGTATCCCATCCAGTGACAATTGAATACTGAAGATCATGGTATTCCATCCAGTGACAATTGAATACGAAGATCATGGTATCCCATCCAGTGACAATTGAATACTGAAGATCATGGTATTCCATCCAGTGACAGTTGAATACGAAGATCATGGTATTCCATCCAGTGACAATTGAATACTGAAGATCATGGTATTCCATCCAGTGACAATTGAATACTGAAGATCATGGTATTCCATCCAGTGACAATTGAATACTGAAGATCATGGTATTCCATCCAGTGACAATTGAATACTGAAGATCATGGTATTCCATTCAGTGACAATTGAATACTGAAGATCATGGTATTCCATCCAGTGACAATTGAATACTGAAGATCATGGTATTCCATCCAGTGACAATTGAATACGAAGATCATGGTATCCCATCCAGTGACAATTGAATACGAAGATCACGGTATTCCATCCACTGACAATTGAATACTGAAGATCATGGTATTCCATCCACTGACAATTGAATACGAAGATCATGGTATTCCATCCAGTGACAATTGAATACGAAGATCGTGGTATTCCATCCACTGACAATTGAATACTGAAGATCATGGTATTCCATCCAGTGACAATTGAATACTGAAGATCATGGTATTCCATCCAGTGACATTTGAATACGAAGATCATGGTATCCCATCCAGTGACAATTGAATACTGAAGATCATGGTATTCCATCCAGTGACAATTGAATACTGAAGATCATGGTATTCCTTCCAGTGACAATTGAATACTGAAGATCATGGTATTCCATCCAGTGACAATTGAATACGATGATCATGGTATCCCATCCAGTGACAATTGAATACTGAAGATCATGGTATTCCATCCAGTGACAATTGAATACTGAAGATCATGGTATTCCATCCAGTGACAATTGAATACTGAAGATCTTGGTATTCCATCCAGTGACAATTGAATACGAAGATCATGGTATCCCATCCAGTGACAATTGAATACTGAAGATCATGGTATTCCATCCAGTGACAATTGAATACTGAAGATCATGGTATTCCATCCAGTGACAATTGAATACTGAAGATCATGGTATTCCATCCAGTGACAATTGAATACTGAAGATCATGGCATTCCATCTAGTGACAATTGAATACTGAAGATCACGGTATTCCATCCAGTGACAATTGAATACTGAAGATCACGGTATTCCATCCACTGACAATTGAATACGAAGATCATGGATTTCCATCCAGTGACAATTGAATACTGAAGATCATGGTATTCCATCCAGTGACAATTGAATACTGAAGATCATGGTATTCCATCCAGTGACAATTGAATACGAAGATCATGGTATTCCATCCAGTGACAATTGAATGCTGAAGATCATGGTATTCCATCCAGTGACAATTGAATACTGAAGATCATGGTATTCCATCCAGTGACAATTGAATACTGAAGATCATGGTATTCCATCCAGTGACAATTGAATACTGATGATCATGGTATTCCATTCAGTGACAATTGAATACTGAAGATCATGGTATTCCATCCAGTGACAATTGAATACTGAAGATCATGGCATTCCATCCAGTGACAATTGAATACTGAAGATCACGGTATTCCATCCAGTGACAATTGAATACTGAAGATCATGGTATTCCATCCACTGACAATTGAATACGAAGATCATGGATTTCCATCCAGTGACAATTGAATACTGAAGATCATGGTATTCCATCCAGTGACAATTGAATACTGAAGATCATGGTATTCCATCCAGTGACAATTGAGTACTGAAGATCATGGTATTCCATCCAGTGACAATTGAATGCTGAAGATCATGGTATTCCATCCAGTGACAATTGAATACTGAAGATCATGGTATTCCATCCAGTGACAATTGAATACGAAGATCATGGTATTCCATCCAGTGACAATTGAATACTGAAGATCATGGTATCCCATCCAGTGACAATTGAATACTGAAGATCATGGTATTCCATCCACTGACAATTGAATACTGAAGGTCATGGTATTCCAACCAGTGACAATAGAATACTGAAGATCATGGTATTCCATCCAGTGACAAATGAATACTGAAGATCATGGTATTCCATCCAGTGACAATTGAATACTGAATATGATGTTTGATAATTCTTAAAATCATAATAAAAAACAACCGCAACTCAAGTTTTATAAAAGGAAATAAATAGATGGTGAAATTCTTGCTCCGAAAAGTGTCTGAGAAAGTCACGGTCTTCATTTGCGTGGGGGGGGGGGGGGGAATGGGCGAAACTTTGTGGAGGGAGGAGATATTTAATTAAAAAAAAAGCAACGCAGAAACTCGTGATTAAGGCATCCATAAAACTAAAATTAAAAAAGAAATCTCAAAAATATACTTCCATTTTTACATTTTATAATTTTTTGTTTTATTTATTTATATAGTTTTTAATTATTTTTTTTACGTATAAAACAGAGAAGACAAAAATAAAAAAAAAAAAACCCTCACAAAAAAAAACGCCAAAAATTTAGACGGGTGCTCGTTAATCCGCCAAACATACCCTCCTATTCCACCCCACCCCCATACCATACCCGAAATGACGCCCTATATGTGGCCCGAGGTTCAAAAATATTGCTTATCCCATTGCTACGCAATATCCTCAACAGAAAATATATTCAACTGAAATGCTAATTCGCCTTTAGTCAAAAATACCAGGATCTGTGAGAAGAATGTAATTTGAAAGAGTGGGATTCATTGAACATGGACGATATCAGTGGCGTACCAAGGGATTTCGGGGCCCGCATGGCGGGGGCTGCATTTTGACATTCGACATCATGACATGAGAACATGTACTAAATATTTAATGTAAACAAAATTTTTCGTACACTCCTTTGGGGGCCCCCCTCAAGCTGTGGCCCAGGGGACTTTCGAATTGGAACCCCCCCTCCCCCTCACCTAGTTACGCCACTTTACGATATCTTCCATTTTTTTTTCCAAAACTATAATAAAGCTAATGTGTTTGTTGAGAGGTTTACTACATAAAATGTAATAATTTTGTTATTAATTCTCTGAAAATTTTAGCATGGCTAAAATTACCCAACCAACATGTTCTAGTGACCCAAGATCATAAAGATCTATCTGCCCTTTAAGAATGAAGAAGCGACTGTTGCAAGTGAAACTGGTAATCTTTCTAATTGGGTTCTCAGTCAAGAAAACTAACGCATTCATCCATGATATACACACACACGCAAAACAAAAAACATAGATAAATGTTCCAATGACCCACATCAGGTGTTACTGACAGTTAAGTCCCAGATTATGTATCTAGGTGTTTTCTGGAAATATTAGTTCGGTCTGCGGTACACATGTGTCTAGACAGGTACTTCACAGGTGCGCGTTTCAATCGCAGGGTAAAATTTAAAAAAAAACTGAAGTAAATAACACACAGGTCAAGAGATACATTGACCTATTTATAGTAACCATGACCTGGGTTACCATAAATTACCCCCTCCCACCCCGACCCCACCCTCTATAAACTCTACGTCCAGCGCTAATGTCAGTAAGTCTGCTTAACGAGGCGTGAACCCGATACACCCACGTGTCAGTCGCGTGCCTCAACCATGATAATTAAAAATGACAACTTCAACCACAGACTAGCATCGGCTGTCTGTTTGTCAGAATTATTGACGGTGACAGAATATTAATGTTCTTTCTGTAACACACCATACTCAAAACAATTAGTGAAGAGACTCTAATATTTTTCGTTAGCGAAGATATTCTAACATTTTTCATTAGTGAAGGGATTCTAATGTTTTCACTAGTGAAGGGATTCTAATGTTTTCACTAGTGAAGGGATTCTAATGTTTTCACTAGTGAAGGGATTCTAATGTTTTCACTAGTGAAGGGATTCTAATGTTTTCACTAGTGAAGAGATTCAAATATTTTTTATTTCACTAAATTTGAGCGTGTTTTCAAAAAATGAGACAGTTTTTTAGTAATATTGTTACATCATTACAATTTCAAAAGATCTACATCCGTAACGGTAGCTCCAAATGTGAACATTTGTAATTGGCTTCTCAGGAGATCGAACCCATAAATGGCATCCTTCTGACCATGCCCACAACTGAAACGCTTCTTGGTGCACCTCTCAGAAGACCACCAGCCATGTAATCCAGTGGAATTTGGCAACCTTAACATAAATTTTACAATCATGTAAGTGCACCATTCAGAAGACAATCTTACATGTAATCCAGTGGAATTTGGCAACCTTAACATTAATTTCACAATCATGTAAGTGCACCATTCAGAATACAAACTTAAATGTAATCTAGAAGAATTATTTAACCTAAACCTATGTTCTACTGTCATGTATGTGACTTATTTTACCGACAATAGAGTGTGTGCTTTATTAAATTATTAAAACTTTTAAAATAAGTATAATGAGACTCGTTTAGAAACAGTGCCGAACCTAGGGATTTTGGGCCCCGGGGGGGGGGCTTGGCCTCTTTTGGTGGGGGGTCCTGCATTTTGATATTCGACATCATGACATGAGATAATGTACTTAATATTTAATGTAAAAGAAAAACTTTTTGTCTCCCCCCCCCCTTTCAAGCCGGGTCTCGGGGGAGGGGCTTTCGAATTTCTAACCCCCTCTCCCTATCCTAGGTACGCCTCTGTTTAGAAATGAACTTAAATTTTATAATAGCACAAAGTAAAAGATGCATTTCAGCCCAATCAAGCATCGTGGGCCCCCCCAGGGCAGTGTACTGGCTGCACCCATCCCCTGTCTACCTCCCCCTTCTACTGGCTCCATACAGTATTTCTTATTAGTTCAATGTGATCACTGATAAATGAAGTGGAGGACGTGCACAAATATATATATATATATATATATATATATATATATATATATATATATATATATATATACATATATATATATACATAAATGTGCGATTTTTTACTAAGGCGTTACGGAGATTCCTTGAATTTGTTCAACCAATGTTCCCTCTAAGCTGAGCGCGTGAGCGATCGCTCACACGAATTCAGAGCGTCGCTCATACTACACGTACGATCGCTCACTCCGACGGACGAGATCGCTTAAATCGCTCACAAATTTTGGCCTCAAACAAAATGTCGCTCAGAGACAAATTTTTTTTTGCTCACTTCATACCACACCTTAGAGGGAACATTGCTTACAACAGCTGACATCTTCAATTTTTTTCAACTATTGCCTGATTCTAAATGTGCATGCATGTGTACTCACAACGTCGTCCTACTACTTTTGGTCACTGCTACTGCCAAATGTGACGCCCCCCCCCCGCGCCGGGTTGGTCATCCTTCTCCATACGACCTGGTTACAACTCTGCCACCATCACCGCGATGGTCCCCCACCCTCCACCCATTTCTCCCCTACTCCATGTATCTCTATGTATCTATCCCATGATTCATCTTCAAGAACGTTATCTCACCAGGAACCCTACCCCTCCCCCACCAAGTCTCTTCAGAGATAAGGAAACACTTTTTTTTCAAGTGCACCAAATAAAAACATTTCTTTTTATTTTTTATTCCCCTCCTTTTACCTCTTCCAGTTTTCCCGTCTCTACACATACTCTTGACCTTGGCTGTTAAATGCAGATCTTAAGATGACCTTGAACTTTTTTTCTGTTTTTTTTTTTACCGATATGCTAAAAGCTAATATATATATATATATATATATATATATATATATATATATATATATATATATACATATATATTCGTAAGACCGCTGTAATTATAGATAAACAATGTAAAACCAACTTACCTACATTTCATTTTGTCCAGCGACTGTTGGACAATAGAACAGAATGAAGAAAAACAAATATCGAAAGAGGCAAAGAAGTGTTGGATTAGGATGTACTTTCAATATTTCATATGAAAACAGAAATAATTATCTTCAGAACAATCTCAAATAAAACTTGCATTGAAAAAAAAAAGCAAAATACCAGAGGCGTACCTAAGGTGGTGGGGAGGGGACCCAATTCGAAAGTCCCCCCCCGGCTCCAGTTTGAGGGGGGCCCCAAAATTTTTTTTACATTAAATATTAAGTACATTATTTTATGTAATGCTATCGAATGTCGAAATGCAGGGGCCCCCAAAGAGGACAAGCCCCCTGGGCCCCCCAATTCCTAAATTCGCCAAAATATGTCATGGAATAGTTATAGATGAAATAGTTTGGCCAATGGGATTGACAAATTATATTTTTTAACGCTATTCAAGTTTCTAAAATTTGCAACACGGTAAAATAGTAAAAAAAAAATGTTTTAGTGTTTAACTAGAAACATGTGTTGTATGATGGGATAGGACGCCAGAAGCAGAATTCTTTACGGTTTTTTGTGTGTGGATGAAAGTTATGAAATTGGTTTGAAGTTACAACATTACTTTGATCAAAAGTTGGATAAAAGATGCATGTTAACCATAATAACACTACAAGACGTAATGGTTCAGCTATAATGAGTTCAGCCAGAAGTTCAGCCATAATTAGCTCATAGCAAAGTCCGCCTATTTGCTCCCGTGTTCATTTATTTTTTGAACATTTATGGTAGGAATCTGATGTGTGTATGTGTGAGTGTATATGTGTGAGTGTGTAATTCTATATAAACATATATAAGCATGGTTTTTGTCTTGATTTGATTATGTTTGTTAGTATGTGTGTATATATCAGTGAATATTTAAGATTGCGTGTGTGTGTGTATGTGTGTGTATGTGTGAGTGTGTAATTCTATATAAACAAATATAAGTATGGTTTTGTCTTGATGAGGGCTTGTGTGAATATATAAATGTATATTTGAGGTTCTGTCTATATGTCTGTGTGTATGTTTATGTCTGTATATCTGTGTGTATGTATGTCTGTATGTTTGTATGTGTATGTTTGTGTGTGTATGTCTGTGTGTGTGTATGTCTGTGTCTGTATGTCTGTGTCTGTATGTTTGTGTGTGTGTATGTCTGTGTGTATGTCTGTTTGTGTGTATATCTATTTGTGTGTATGTCTGTGTCTGTATGTCTGTGTCTGTATGTCTGTGTCTGTATGCCTATGCATGTATGCCTATGTATGTATATCTGTGTGTGTATGTCTGTGAGTGTATATCTGTGTCTGTATGTCTGTGTGTATATGCCTATGTATGTATGTCTGTGTGTGTATGTCTGTGTGTGTATGTCTGTGTCTGTATGTCTGCGGGTTACTTCCGTACGCTTGTACATAGCCTGACGTCATACAGACATAAAGTAAACTGAAGTAAAATTCATTCCTTGACAAAACCCAATCTTAATTTGTGATAACCTTTTCAACATAGGCTTAGACCGTAGAGCGCCATGAATATAATAAGCTATCTGATAGCCACCGTTTTTTGTCTATTGATGTGGAATAGATCCACAAGATAATGTTAAACCTGCTTGATAGGCTAATTAATTTATCTGGCAAACATATCCGATGAGCTAAAACAAACCTACACGCAGAAAAAATGCAGGAGGTGCGTAATTAAAATAAAATATATTATTATACTTAGCTGTACCCTGCAAAAACCTTTGCATAGAGTTATATCCCCTTAGGCTTGATCGGTAGGCTTAGGTTATTTTTGGTTTCGGGCAGATCCGATTTTTCTCCTGATTGTATTGTAAACTGGAATACTGTTGTATTAATTCTTTACTTTCGATTTAACGCAGAACCCACATCGCTATTATTTACAGAGATTATTGTAAAAACACATAAACAAACAAACAAATAATTTTTTTTTTGCTGGAATATAAGTAAAACAAAAAAAAATGTAACAAATTCACTGCATAAGTGTTACGTTTTACTGCACCTGTGGTTCCGCCCCTGTAGAGAGGTGAGTCGCCACGGTGTTGGGTCTTATGTAAACGGATGAGTAAGATTATTTTGGTTCTTGAGTTCACAACCTGAAAGGTGAGCGGTACGTGAGAACACCTCACATTAGATTACACGCAAATAAAAAAGTATCAGAAAAATACTTTGAAACCTGGCGGTGAAGGGGTGCTGAGGTTATGAAGAAGGGAAAAGGGGGGGTGGGGGAAGTGTTACAAGTTTTTTTTTTAAACTTGCATTAAAAAGCGAGAATGGATTGGAGTCTGCGAATATGTTTAGTATGTTTGTTTGTGCGTTTGTGTGTTTGTGTGTGTGTGTGAGAGAGAGAGAGAGAGAAAGGGAGAGAGAGATGTTAGGAGCGTATGAGGCAAAAGCTGAGTCAATCAAAATATATCTCACGCTTGGTTTCCGTCGTTAGTCAATGACGTCATCAGTTATTGCGTTTATTTCTTCTTCTCGCCACTGTTCTTTATGCTATATACAGGATTTTTTTTTGTTTTGCTCTGTTTTGTCACAGGTAAGTATCTAAATACAAATAAAGGAAAGCGTTGAAATAAATCTGATAACTAGAGCTTTGCGGTTTATGCCTAAAAATTTAAAGAATTTTGTGTAACTGTGGAATATAGTTTCACATATCTTAGTGTGTGTGAAGCAATAACGTGAAATTATTATTTTTTTTTTAAATTACTTTGGGAAGAAATGATTTCTCGAGGGCAGCATTCTCGTCTTTTTATTTCTTTTATTATTATTATTATTATTATTTTATAATAAAACATTAATGCCCAACTATAGTCAATTTATCAAGATTTAGATACGAAAATAATAAAAAATAGGAAGAAAAATTTTGGCTTATTGTGAGGGTCACACAACTCAGTGAAGAGCCCCCCCCCCCCCCATTCCCATCCCCTCCCACACTCCTTAGGCCACCACTGCTATGTACTTCTTGGCCCCAGTGTCTTGTTCGGACATGTCTGCATCTCCTGTTTCTCTCACCAAGTTTGTGGTCATCACATGTGATGGTAATATGACCACACTATGTCCACACAATGACCATATTATGACCAAATAAAACTGTATTATGCCCTTACTATGATCGTAACATGCCCACACTATGATGGTAACATGCCCACACTACGACCGTACATGACCACAATGTTGCCACTCCATAATTACGATATGGCCAAACTACGACCATACCAAGATCACACTATGACTATATCATGACACCGTCAACATTCGATAACCACAATATGACCCTCCCACGACAGTACCCTGATCATACCTGGACCTAACCCCTCTCGCACCTGTGCCATGACATAAGCACACAACAATAAAACATTAGGAATACAAGGTGAGAATTAAAATTCGGCGAATCACAATTGAGACATTTATGAATAAATTACGAGTTCATTTTTTTTAAAAGTATGATGGTGATGGATGCAACAATTAGGTCAGTCTCTCGGACACACCTCTCCGTAATCTGTGTCATTCATCAGCTGTGGGGGGGGGCACCACCCCCTTAACCCTCCCCTTCCTCCAATATCTTTTTTTTTTGCTATCACAGCAAAAAAAAAAATATTCAAAGTACAGTCCATCTATGTGAAAACGTTCAAGATGAATAATACAGTATCACAGGTACCGCCAGCTGAGGGGGAGGGGGAGATTAGTGTATGTGGTGGTGGGGGGGGGTGATTTCCCCATAAACTAATGTTAGGAGGATACATTGCAGGGAGGCGGGGAGTCGTTAGGGGTATGTGTTTTTTTTAATAAGGGTGGGGGTGTGATAGGAGTAGGTCAAGGCCGTGACCCCAGAGAGAGTAATGCAAAAAATTATGTAAACACTGAGGGGGGGATATTTGAATACTCACGTTTACACACACTAACGCACATATACATATGTACTTACATATAACATATAGGACTATACTTAATGTCTTACATACATACACACACACACACACACATTCAGACATACAAACATTTCGGTGAAAGTGTGAATACGGTAAGAGCAGAATATCGGTGGGGGCGAGAGCAGAATATCGGACGGTGGGAGGGAGGTGGATGTTTGGAGTGTGACATTGTATGGGAGTTCAAATGTGTGTTTGAGTGTGACATTGTATGTGAGTTCAAATGTGTGTTTGGAGTGTGACATTGTATGGGAGTTCAAATGTGTGTTTGAGTGTGACATTGTATGGGAGTTCAAATGTGTGTTTGAGTGTGACATTGTATGGGAGTTCAAATGTGTGTTTGAGTGTGACATTGTATGGGAGTTCAATTGTGTGTTTGAGTGTGATGATCTATTTGTAGGAACAAAACATACAATAAACAGAAAACCAAAACCAGGCTTTGTACAAATTGGGGGGGGGGGGGGAGTCACCTAGGTTGGGGAATACCATAAGATACGTCAGTACACAACGAACTCATACATGACTAGCGGACGACACGTGCTTTGATAATATAGTGGTAAATGGTAGTAGAAACTTTATCCTGTTAGCAGGGCCGCATCTTTGGGTTGGCGACCCTTGCACTTGTCGGTTAGGTGGGTGGGGGGAGTGGACATTGGGGGGGGGGGGGAGTCTAGTCAATGTATTATTTTTGTTTTATTCAGTTGAGACGAAGTGTGGCACCTTTGGATAAAGATGGGCCACATTGGCCTCATTGGTCATCGCCCCCACCACCCCCCAGATTTGATGCACGCCGCACTGCAGTTCGTTACATTATGAGATACTTTTGTGTGAAAAAAAATTTAACAAACACACGTGGTGTTATATACAAAAGAATATTTTTGGCGATGATCTAATATTAACATTTTATATGACACAGGTTTTAAAAATAAACGTCATTTTCGGAATGCTGCTTTGATTGAGCTGATAAAAAATAATAAACTAAGATGACACAAACTGAATATTCTATTAATACTTGTTTCAACATATTTACTTCATACTAGCTGTACCCTGCAAAACCTTTGCATAGAGTAACATCCCCTTAGGCTTGATCGGTTGTCTAGGTTATTTTTGGTTTCGGGCAGATCCGATTTTTCCTGATTGTATTTTTAAACTGGAACACTGTTGTATTAATTCTTTAGTTTTGATTTAACGCAGACACCAAATCGCTTTTATTTATATTATCTTTGTGATTATCGTGTGTATTTGTGCGTGTGTGTGTGTAAAATGCAGTAATGTTCCAATTACAGTCAAAGTAGAAATGTCTCGTCAGCATTTTTTTTAACAAAACCTTCAACATTCTAATTTTCTGGTTGAATAAATTCACATTTCGACAATGTAGGTCGCCAAGACAGAGCGTCAAATTAAAAAAATAAAAAATAAGAAAAATAAGTATGTCTAAATAAACAGCCCACCTGGAAATGAACTTCCTGTTTGTGTTACTATAGAAACGCTAACAATTAAGCAACTAGTATATTTTATAACTAACAAAAGTAACTTTAGTAAAAAATTTTAAACACACACAAAATAAAGAATCAAATCAAAATGGGAGCGGGGGTGGTCACGTGGTACTCCTGGAGCTGCCTGTGAGCGGCTCATATCTTCGGAGACAGTAACATTTACAGGAGGGGTGGGGAGGGGGGTCGGGGTGGTGGTTGCGGGCAAGGGTGAGGGTATCTTCATCATCCGCTGGCACCCCAGGTCTACCTCGTTGATGGCACAAGTTAAAAAACATTTGGGGAGGAAATGTCAAGAGACGCAGAGAATGTGGAAGGGGAAAAAAAGAAGGGCGGTGGGGGAGGGGGGAGAATTCTCTCCGGTCATAGGTGTATACAGTCAAGATTGTCTGGGTAGGTGAAGGTATTTACTTTAAGAATAAAAAAAACAACAATCATAAAAAAAAATAATTATAATAAGAACTTTAATTTGAAACCTATTCCGATTTTCAGATATTTCATATTTAAAGGAATTATTATCATGTACAGGGCTGAAGAAATGCATATCTACATTTATGCTAAATCATGAGACACATAACGTCGTTGATTTACAATTATGCTTTCTTTTGAAAATATCTATTTATTTCTAGGAATTGTTCAGTGAATTCTTCTTTATTTTAACACACTGACCTATGACCTTTATGTACAACGTAGTGAATTTCTACATAATACAAGTGCAAATGTGCAAATAACAATCATAAAGATCATTGGTTCGCTGGTCCCACTCACACACACACACAGACACACACACACACACACACACACACACATATATATATGGTCCTACTTTTTATTAGCCACCTCAACCGGCAGTAATTAGGCACTACAAGTATATTTGGTTTCTATTTATAAATTTATTAGAAAACAATTTGTAAGAAAAAGAAATTAACGGGGGCGAGCGAACTAAAACGTTTAAGTTCTGAATAGTAAGAAAAATCCGTTTCTTTTTTTAATCTTATCCAACCTCTAGCCGGTTGACTAACCAATCAAATTTTATCAACAACCAGCAGAAGTCAAGACTTTCCCACCAAACGGATTTTCTTTTTAAATCAGCGTTTCTCAACTCGTGGGTAATGGGTCATAGTATAGTTTCATTAGTATACGTATACATAGTTTAATTTTTTTTTAAATCACTAGTTCCCGTACAACAGCGTTTCCCAAACTGTCAACATCTTTGTACCCCCTTTTTTATTTTAGAAATACTAGGTACACCCTTGCAGCTCCGTAGCCAAGGGGGGGGGGCACTGGAGGCCGTGCCCCCCGCTAGGTGTGGAGTTCCCCCCCCCCCGCTTAAAAAGAAGAAAAAGAGGAAAAAATAAAGGAAAAGTAAAGGTGCCCCCTTGCTGGGTATTGGTGCCCCCCTGCTTACTTTGACCTGGCTACGGGCCTGCCCCCTAGTAAATAAATGTGTAGGCCTATATATAATTTTTAACGGTTATGGTTTCCCCTAATTTCATTGTTTTCGATTTAGCCGTGCATGTTTTACCCAAGTGTTCTCAGCCCAATGCAGCGCTTAGCCCCGCCAAACTCTTCGCGTACCCTGTGGGGTACTCGTTCCACACTGTGGGAAACACTGCCGTAGAATACTTATTTTATCATCGCTGGACGCCAGAAGCAGCTACGAGATGGTGGATCACTTCAATCAGTGTGGGAACCACTGTTCTAAATAGTACTGTGTGTTTAAGATACTGATCTGAATACACGGTTTGTCTTTAAATGTCATCTCTGGCAGACCTGAAATTCTTTCTTAGCGGGTTGTCGAGATTGTGTGAGTGTGTGTGTGTTAACATTACAGTGGGTTGTCGATATTATATTTGTTAAAAACAGTAGGTTGTAAAGATTGTTGGTACATTACAGTATAAAATTACCTACTGTAATGTTAACACCCACAATTTCGGCAACCTACTGTAGTTAATACACGAAATCTCGAAAAACTACTGTAATGTTAACACTTGTTGTACTGGTGATTTTCACCTCATAGCAGCTTCTGGCGTTTGTTGTAATAAAATACATCTTCTATGGCAGTGTTTCACATATTCTGCGTTTCGTGTATCAATTACAAATTTAAAGAGCGTGTATCTGTTAGCATTACAGGTGGTTTCGAGAGAGTGTATGTGTTAACATTACAGATGACTGAGTGTATGTGTTAGCATTACAGATGGTCTCGAAAGAGTGTGTGTGTTAGCATTGCAGATGGTTTCGAGAGAGTGTATGTGTTAACATTACAGATGACTGAGTGTATGTGTTAGCATTACAGATGGTCTCGAAAGAGTGTGTGTGTTAGTATTACCGATGGTTCTGGGAGCGCTCACCTGGAATAAACAACACAAGTATTTCTAATAACAAAAACCTCATTCAATGATGTCACAAACTAACACACACACACAAACACACACACACACGCACACACACTTGCACACGCACACATACGCGCAAGCACACCCAATTTATCAGACAATTAGATCTATCTTTAGATGTTTTCCTGTTGTCTTTTTAGTATAAAAAATAAATTTTTTATGTATCGATATTTCGATGTTTCATGTAACTTTTTTTTTAAATAAATAAACATCGAGTGAAGTTTAGTTTATCGGATATGGGATTCAGAAATATAAAAAAAAAGTAAATCGATTTTCTTAACATTGTCTTTCTATCTGCTTCAGGTATAAACAATTTAACCACAATAAAATGCAATAATTAAGAAGAAACTTGTCTTGTTCAGCGGACCCACCCGGTGGACTATTTTATTAAACCTGTTTACCACACCATTTCGGCCAGCGGTCAGCGCAACCTGTATAAGAAGTAAAAACTGGTGATGGCGGGGGAGAATAATGATATAAAATAGAAAGAAATCATAACTAGCCATAAAAAAATCTGTCAATATTTATGAGAAAAATCGATTTTGTTATTTCAAAGTGGTGTATGTAATTTTAAACCAGTTTGTAAATTCTAGCCCTATATAACGTACAGAACTGTACTTATCCTACACAGTTAAGTATTTAAAAATAATAATAATAATAATAATAAAACCATACACTTTATGGAGTGTGTAACGTCTTGTTGGCTTCCTTCATGGTTTCCCCCATCCATGACAGCATACAATGAGTCATGCTTATAAATGTTCTCCAATCGATGAGCGCGCATCAAGACCTTGCAACTACCGTACTTCACGTAACACAAAACCAACTTACTCTACGGTTTTGAGCTATTGAAAAAAAAAGTTACGTAAATCAATGAATGACGCAAAGCTCGTCCTGGAACATCGTACACCTTGATAAAACATCTCTCCCCCCCCCTCCTCGTCTTTCTCTTCACATCTTTCTGATCACGGCTATTGGCGTAGAAGAACTCAATGAGTAAGGGAAAGATTAAAAAAAAAACAAAGTTAAGTGCATGGATTAAGTCCCTTGTTTTCTGCTCTTGGCTGCAGCCAACCAATATGAAGGCAGACATTTCATTTTTTTTTTAAATCTCATCCCCTTCCTCTTGCCTCCCTTATCCTGAGATAAACATGCAATTTTCCAACTGAGTACAAAAAAAAAACAGCAATAATACGTTAGCGGTAGTTAATTTTCCGAACTATAAATTATACAAATTACCCGAAAGGAAAAAAAAAAAGGGATGAATGATAATAGAGATTATTTAATGACTTTAGGTACAAAGCTTTGTAATGGCTTTATTGAGTCTAAATATTTCAAAACAACGGTTCTAAAAGTGTGTCACTGAATGACACCATGACCGTTCGTAGTTTGCTTTTTTTGTTTTTAAAAAAAAAGTACAAATCTATTATCGGACATGTTTCAATAGAATTTATTTTGTAATAAGGGAAAATTTACAATAAAACCATTTATTCAAAAATAATTGAATACTTAATGGGAAAAAAAATTTATCATAGCTACGATAATCTAAGAGAACGGCTGGTTGTGCGGTGTAAAGCGCTCGACTGTCAACCGGAGAGTCCTGGGTTCGAACCTCATTTTTGTTTTTTGGCATTTTTTCAGTTCCTGGTGAAGTCCCGAATGTGTACCTGACTTAAAGTTGGGGGAAGTAAAGGCGGCTGGGCGTTGTGCTAACCACACAATCCCTTCATATGCCAAGGTTAATGAAACAGATAAATTCTACACTTCATCTGCCCCGATGTGCCCTTTTTTGGGGCTTAAAGGAACTTTACCTTTTTTTTTTAACGTTAATCTAATCATCTGTGTCGTAGCAGATTATAGTAAGAGAATAATTTACATCGCAACACTGTCTCTATCTAAGATGACTGTAGTCTCTATCGAAGATGACTGTAGTCTCTATCTAAGATGACTGTATCAATTTGTACATCTCTAATCAAGGGCCTGTGGTAAGACATCCAGGCAGCGTAATAACGAAGTCGTGCGGCCGTGCCAATAGACAGGGTAGGAACTGTGGCAAGGGCCCGCAAACCTTCAGGGACACTGAGATGTCTAAAAAGAAAATTTAGAATAGAGATGTACTGTAGACATATAGAGATGTACTGTAGACATATAGCGATGTACTTTATACATAATTTTATAAGTACAACCTACTGTTTTGTAGATGTATGATCCGCAAAAGGTGTTAAATTGTACAGCCCAGAATAAAATAGTCTCCGTTCGGGGGCCCCAGAAGTTTTATATATTTAAGAGGGTTTAGGAATCTTGACGATCATTAGACGTCATTTACCCCCCCCCCCCCAACCACCTACTAAATTGTACACGCGTGTATGGGAGAGTCACTTTAATACATTTCTAGAAAATCGTAGGATAGGTTGTTACATCATTTAGCTATGTCCGATTAAGACACATGAACACATTCAGTTATATTTATGTGAAATATTACATAGTGTGATACGCACTGGGCTTCGTGTGCCTCCGTGAAAATCCTTGCGTCCCGAAGCAATGTCCAAGTCGGTCACCCCTTCCCCAGTGCCGAAAGCGAGCTCAACCAGCGCCCGCGGCACAATAACTTTTAATACATTTTTAGCGCCCCCCACCCCCCACCATTCGAAAAACATATAATATTATATGTAAAAAATACCATTTTGTGAGTAGTGCCCGTGGGATGATGCCCCCCCTTCCCTCGATACGCCTCAGCCCCCTCCATTCTGTCCTCATTCTGCCCACCTATGCTCTATTTCTTAAAAGAGAAGCCGATAAATCGAATAAACAACAGACGTGTACTAGTTTCTGAATCTGTATACCATTGCGTGTGTGTAACACTCAACTTTGTGAGGACCACTTTGCAAAACAAAACAAATTACTATTTAAACATCTGCATGAGTCATCGCTAATTTTAGTTACAATTTCAGTTGCATTTCTTCTTTTTAAATCTCTCCGACTCCCCCTCCCCCCCAATCCCCGCCCCCTCCTGCCCCCTCCCATTTACCCGTTTTTTTCTGCTTCCATTACTTCTGAACCGTCTTGTCGGAGGAGGTGGTGAGTGGAGGAGGGGGGGGGGTAAGGTTTGATCCCTTCATAAGATGCGTGTGTGTGTGTGTGTGTGCGCGCGCGTGTGTGCGCAGTCTCTCTTCATTCTGTCGATGACATGTAGCATGCATTGAGAGTATTCCTTCAAGAGAGTCAGTCTGCAGTGCCCGTGGAAAGCCTGAAGGCTAAGCCCCCGTGTCTTTTTAATTGTTTTTAATTAATCGGCAGGGGCGGGTACAGACGGTTGCATGGTGTGTGTGTGTGTGTGGAGGGTGGAGGGGGGTCAAGGATGAAGGGCATCAATGGGTGTGTGTGGGGGTGGGGGGAGGGGGTGTGACGCGGCTGTATTCAGTATTACCCTCGATGCAATACAACAATAACAGTAAAAGGGGGGGGGGGAGGAATGCTAAAAACGTTTCTCAGATTTGTATGATGAATGTAATAGTGGGTGATGTAAAGGTGGGACTATTTATACAGTTGTAGGGGGTGGGGGGTGGCTTTCATTTAAAAAAAAAACAGCTAATCTAGCCCCCCCCTGGGGCTTTATAAAGTCCGTATACCCGCTTGAGGAATACGGATTATTGAAGATGTTGTTGTTGTTGTTGTTGTTGTTGTTCCCCGTGTTTATTTTTCTGTTCTATCTTCAGTTGTGACGTCATGTGACATAGGTTATACGTTGTTGTAGAATAAATAATTAACCCTGCACTATGGTAATTACAAACTAAAACCTTACTTTTGTTTTGTTTTCGCTTTATAACTTGGACAAAAGGAAAATAAAATAAATGTGTGTGTGTGTGTGTGTGTGTGTGTGTGTGTGTGTGTGTGTGTGTGTGTGTGGTGTGTGTGTGTGTGTGTGTGTGTGTGTGTGTGTGTGTGTGTGTGTGTGTGTGATTAAATAATGCAAAGAAAAATGTAAAAACATTTTGTGTGTGTGTGTGTAAAGCTCTCCTACACGGCGGGGATTCATGCAAATCTTCCTGTTAAACATTCTATGGAGCTCTTCATTCTTTTTCTACAGGAAATTAAAAAAGGCCCGAGGATAAAAACCCCCCAGTAAACGTAATGAAATCAAGGCTCCGTACACAGAATATGTATTATACATGGTACCCAATCCTCGATTTGATCGGTTTTTCCCGATTAACGCCATATTTGTTATTAGTGAACTTGGTGCGACCTAATGTTATTGCTGTACTGGTATAGTCATTCTTTTTAAATCAAGAACTTCACCTTTTATTTAATCTTTCAAGTCATTGAGTAGATTATTATATATTTTTCTTAGGGCAGGGCCGAAATTTTCATTAGCAATGTATTGTTCAGTTTTTGATAGGGTATTTATTTAAATTAACGGATATGTTTATATAATAGTGAATACAATAAATAAAATAATAAATACAATTAATATAAATAACTACTTTATCAAAACGTATTCTAGAAAACCGTATATGGGAACCGTTACTTTAATTTATTTTAATAACAAGGAACTTTGTTACGTTCCTCCGATAAAGGGAACATTAATACATGCATGCGATGTAAATTTAAATTATTAATACTGTATCACACAGTTATTATTTTGCAAGGTTTAATATTTTACTAATTTTTATTTGGGGATTTTCACTTTGCAGATCTACAGTGAAAATTGTTTACCATTTTTAAGGGAAATAAAATTTGAAGTTCAAAATATGCCGGGTCAATTTACAGGCTGATGGGCGGAGGGGGGGGGACCACGCCCATTTTACCCTTTGATTTTATTAAACATGCAGATTTAATCATTTTACGAATGGAATGTTTTCCCGAATCAAACAAATATTTTAGGTCGTTACAAGGAAGTGGGTGGGAGGGGGTGAGGGTGATCAAAAGGGCTGGACGCCGATAGAATGGCCAGATAAACCCGGATGTATGTATATATTAACATATTTATCTGATGAGTGATGCTAATTAGCATAGTTCAGAGGTGGTGTGTCCACTAGGCAAGAGTCATCCATTCCTGGTCTTTGCTTCTCTCCCTTCCACTTATTACTCGCGCCACACGTTAGCTTAACTATCTCCCCCTCCCCCCTTTCCCTTCCCCCTCCCCCCCCCAAGGCTAACACAAGATGATGTATTATAATGTATAGTATATGCAAATGAGGAGCCGAAATTATTTCTAGCATGCAAATGAGTCATTTGTATAAAAAAAAAAATAAACTTCTGCACCGAACGCAGGCTGCCCGGGGGAGGGGGGGGGGTAAGCATGGTGGGCCAAACATTGTAAAAAAAAGTTCAAGAAGCATATATATATATATATATATATATATAGGTATATACAGTATGTACTAATTTCATATTTTATGTATATCTCGGCATTCATATGAAGTGACACTCCCCTTAGATGTATGTTTCATGTGTCATTGATTTGTTATGCACAATTGTTGAAGTGTGACATCGTAAATTTGATGGACATGTCGTACACAGCATATATGATCATCGTGGTAATCAGTTATGGTGGGAGGGGGGGGGGTAATAGACAGCCGTCTAGACTATAAGAGTGCCTATCACAAAGAACGCCGCTGGTCCAAGTAACATATTAGATAACTTGACACATAAAACTATTACATTTAAAAGTATCGGGAACGTCTAAAAAAAAACTCCGTGTCAAGTGGCTGCAAATTTTCTGGTAAAGTTCTATTAACACTATGATCACTGAATAGATATAAATGTACTATCAACACAATGATGACTGAATAGATATAAATGTACTATTAACACTATGATCACTGAATAGATATAATGTACTATTAACACTATGGTGACAGAATAGATATAAATGTACTATTAACACTATGATCACAGAATAGAAATAAATGTACTATTAACACAATGATGACTGAATAGATATAAATGTACTATTAACACTATGATGACTGAATAGAAATAAATGTACTATTAACACTATGATCACTGAATATATATATATATATATATATATATATATATATATACATATATATATATATATATATATATAAATGTACTAATATCATTATTATCACTAAATAGATCTAAATGATTTAATTTATATTTAATGCGGAATTGTGGACATCTGTTTTCTACAACGTTCAATATTATTTGTTTATAATAAAAAAAAAAACACGTGAATAAAAACAAGTAAATACGTCAATAAATAAAATAAAAGTCAACAAAAGTGCATCTATTTATAGAACTCCCTGAGAGTGAGTGTACCTAAACATCTAACAGATCATGTTTTTTTTGGCTCACTAATTATCCTACTTAACAGATGCAGGTATCTAATCCAGTAATATTTCAGTTCAAAGGACAAACCGCACTATTGACGGATATTTATTTATTTATTTTTATTTATCGTGAAGATATAAATAATTTTTTTCTGAGATTGAAAAATTATAAACACATTTCTCGTTAAAGTGTATAGCAACAAAAAACGTTAAATTGTTGACTTAAACATGTATATACGTTTTTTTTAATGATGTATTAAATATACGAGTATGCACCATTAATTTATTAAGTCAAGTTATATAAAGTTATCACCTATGTATGAAACAAACATGTTACATGCCTCACACAGACAAAAACATGTTATTTGTGTGAGATTTACTTTTCAATATTCGTGTAATCAGTTGCCACATTTTAGGGTGGCAATTTTAGGGCACCCATCCTCACGGTACGGAGGTGGAGGTGGTGGGGGAGAGGGGGAGTTCTACAATAGAGTATCATTTCGTCACTTAGATTTAAATAGAAATAAACACACTTTAGCCCCATCCACCCCCGCCCCCGGTATACTTCTTACACCCCACCCACCCAGGCCCGTAGCGTGCGGAGGGGGGCTGGGGGCCGGCCCCCCCTGCGATTTGTCTGGCCCCCTCTGCTTATTTGCGCTACTTGGTTAAATGTATTACCTGCCACCCCCCCCCTTGCTATTGCTTGGCCCCTGCTGTAGAATGCCTGGCCCCTGCTGTAGAATGCCTGGCCCCTGCTGTAGAATGCCTGGCCCCTGCTGTAGAATGCCTGGCCCCTGCTGTAGAATGCCTGGCCCCTGCTGTAGAATGCCTGGCCCCTGCTGTAGAATGCCTGGCCCCCTGCTGTAGAATGCCTGGCCCCCTGCTGTAGAATGCCTGGCCCCTGCTGTAGAATTTTCACGCTACGGGGCTGCACCCACCCCTATTCACCCCCCACACACACACACACCTCCTTGTATAAAGGAGCCGCCACAGGTCTTAAGAAACATACCAAACTATATTTAAACACTCATTTTAGTCATTTCCTGGGAGTGAGTTCATTCAGATTGTGCATGTGCACATTGTGTTTGTGTTTGTGTGTGCGTGTGTGCATGTTCATTGTTCACAATAGATTCCCAGACGTGTGACCGCTCTATTTCTTCTATTTACACACTCTCTATACGAGTTTAGAGATTGTATCGTTGGGCGTATTCCTTCTTCAAGCGTCCCATATAGTTTTATTTATACTTGTATATATATTTTTTTTTATTTCTGCGCGTGTTTCAATTTACGGGATTTCCCCTACGTGCTAAAAAAAAAAAGACTTATTCTAACTTGGGAATTTATAATGTAACAGTGATACAATGAGAAGACCATTTGTGTATGTATGTGTGTGTGTGTGCGTGTGCGTGTGTGTGTGTGTATGTGTGTGTGTGAGCGTTATAGAGAGATGGAGTGGTGAATAGGTGTGAAAGAGTGTGTGCGAGAGACAGTGCAGAGAGGTGTTTCTTCGTTGACGGGGGGGGGGGGGGGGGGGGCGAGGAGAAGGGTGTGGGTGGGGATAGACCGCCCTTGAGATGAAAATATATATTACATATATGTATAATTGTATTCATCGTTGTATTATAATTCAAGCAACGTTTGATCCAATTTATGTAGATCGACACATCTCGGCTTGTGATATGTATATATATATATTAATGTTAATTTATTAATACGTTCTTTGGCTTGCAATAATAACCAGTAGATTTTTAGATTTTTTTTAAATGCTTAGAGAAAGTAGTTTAAGTGTAACGTAAGTATGATTTTCAATCTCCCCCTCCCTTGGAGATTCACAGACCCCTTGGGGATCATCATGCTGAACCACTCCCCCCCCCCCGCAAGTATCGTAGCGAGCTTAACTCGCACCCTGGGCACAATAACTTTTTAGCGCCCCCCTCCCCCATTCGAAAACCATATAATATTATATGTAAAAAATATACCATTGGGCGCCCCTTCCATTTGCCCATCCCTCACTACGCCTCTGCCCCCCACCCACCCCCGCCGCCCCCCTAATTTTCAGGCCCGGTTAAAAAGTTACAGCTTTAAAAGATTAAATAGACACTGTTGTTATCGTACGTGCAGCTTCAAGTTTTGTTCTTCCTATTGATTTGCACAGTTGTCCATGGTAATGATCTGTTGTTAAGACTATCGTGATATTATTTTCACGGGGAATATTCACTTCTTATGAAATGTAAATTATAATAATCATAAACAATAAAACTAAATTTTGTTTTTATAAATTGACGACTAGTGTGAGTCACTAGTTGAGTCACTCGGTTCTATTTTCAAACTCGAAAAAAAAAAACAAGGAGAAAAAAATAAAACCGTGTGCCCCCCCCCGGGGTCCCCTCTTCACCATCAAGTCACTAATTAAACAATGGTCTCTCTCTCTCTCTCTCTCTGCCATCCAACAAAACCTTCAATTTTTCACAGTCTCCCTCTCCTTGCTTCCCTTCCTGGTGCCCCGTCCATTTAGCTCGCACCCGTTTCTCTTTTTCCTATTTTCATTTCTTCTCTCTAGTTTTTAATAGTCCATTTTTTTCTGGATAGAAGAAGAAAAAAAAAGTTGGGTGGGGGTGATAGAAAGGATTATTATTTTTTGGAAGGGGTGAAGGGGGAGTGGGGGGAAGAGAGAGGAACCAAATATCTATTTTTAGCAACTGATACAAGAAATGCACGTCATCCAGATCAGACGTTAACCAAAACGAGGCTCAAGAAGCAGACGTGGTGAAAAAAAAAGGAGAGAAAAATAAATTTAATTTTTGTTTCGCTTCTTGAGTCATCTTTTTAATGAATTTGAGTCATTGCTGACTCTCGGGGGATTTCTGGGAGCCACTGTAAATCCAGCCCCACCCTCTCACCACCCCTTCCCCACCATAGCTCCCAGTATCTCGGGCTGGACAGTCAGGTCAAACTTGATGGCTGTTGTCATTGCTATTTGCCTAGGCGAGGGGGGGGAACGACGGGACCGGGGGAGGGGTAGAGTAAAAGTGGCACAACGGAAGACAATAGCGCCCTCTCTCAATGGAGGAAGGGGGGAGGGTGTAAGAAGGCGTGTCAAGATGGGAGCCCTGGTAGTAGTGATAGTGGAGTGTGTGAGTGTGTGTGCGTGTATTCCCGTGAATGACCTCTGACGTAACACGATTTATGGCGACAAAATGACGCAATTATGTTAGAAGCATGAGAGAAGATTTCGGACAATTTACGACAAGATTAGGTGTGATGTCGTTTTTCTTTTCGATTTGATTTTTTTCCCCGGAAGTTTCAAAATGAACTTTTTTTCCTCACACTGAATTTGTTCAATTCCTTACGAACTTGACTTTTAAAAGAAATCATTCGTCATTTCATTCTGATCTTTGTTTTAATTATTTTTATGCAATAATTCCTTACCACAGTCGTTTTTCAGACAAACGTGTTACCTTAGTTAATATCTGCAATTGTATAAATGGGCGTTCACATATTATATAACGCAAAAAATTTCAATTTTTTTACCCTCCCCTCCCCCTCATATAACATGATGTAACAATTGTGTGATATAACAATATAACATATCTAACACTTGTGTGAAATAACAATATAACAAAAATAACAAATTTGCATCCACCCCTCCCCCCTTCGGCGTTACATAATAATATGTGAACGGCCCCTAATTCCACAAGTTCTTATTTTAGTACTGAAATAAATGACTAACATTATTTTTTAAATATCACTTAATACCTTCAGCTATAAGTTTCTTGTTCAACCATTATTTTTTTTTATTTCTCAATATCTCATTAAGGAACAATTACTTTTTACTTTATGTAAATATCATTTTAAAAAAAGACCAATTTTATTATATTTCATTTGTGATCCATTCTTCACGAATTTTTTTTGTTATAGTTACCGGTATTACCGATTTCAATAGATAACATTGCAGGTATGTTTCACTATAACGTGTATGATACCTTAAGAATATCAAGGAGTATATATATAACAATCAAACAATTAGATTGATGTTCTGAGCTCAAGTAGTCTGTGTGCTCCTCGCAGTGTTCGTCATCTCGACCTATGCGTCAGACAGACATCTGTCCCGATGCTATCCTTTAATCCATGCTGGAGGACCAATGATAATACTGAAGGACTAGGTGTTTGCCATTATTAGGACAAGTGTTTAGCGTTTACTCTTTAAGTTCTGATAAAAGTCAAGTCGTCTGCAGTGACCAGTGCTCGATTTAAGAAAAAAACCGGTGCCGTGGGATGAAACAAAATTTCTGAAGAGCCGGGGATAAATGCGTGTCTATGTCTATAAATAGCTAAAGCAGAGCCGGGGATAAATGCGCGTCTATGTCTATAAATAGCTAAAGCAGAGCCGGGGATAAATGCGCGTCTATGTCTATAAATAGCTAAAGCAGAGCCGGGGTTAAATGCGCGTCTATGTCTATAAATAGCTAAAGCAGAGCCGGGACTGACAGCTCGCAGCGCCGGGATATCCCCGGCATCCCCGGCGGTAAATCGAGCCCTGGTAGTGAACATGGAGGAACCAAATACGACTAGAAGTGACTGGAGTCACTGTGGCTCAAACCCGTTACCCGCTCAACGTCCAATCGGGCTCACTACAAAAAACGCCACCAAGTCACCCCAATGGGAGGGGCAGCGGAAGGTCATCGTGAGCAAAGCTCAATTAGCTTTATCCACACACACATAAAAGCCGATGTATGCCCCGCCCCCCCCCACCCCTTAAAATATAGTTCAGCAAACTGGCGAACATCGTGTCATATTTTGTAATACATATGTTGGAGTACAAAAAAACTGAAGATTGCGTACATCTAACACTCTTGTATTGTTGCAGATATTGATGTTTGTTGTTTGTTGTTGTTTGTATTAATCAGTGCAAAAAAAATAAAATTGGAATGCATGACTCGCGTGCCCCTTGTGAAGACCCTTTCACTACTCACCCTTCTGATAAAAATAAAAAATGGCCAGAGAACTTATTGACTTAAATCTTCACATTAATGGATTCATTAGTCACGAAGCCCCTAACCACCCCCCCCCCTTTTTTTTTCTCTTCCTCCATTTCTTCGCCTCTGGCTCGTCCGCTCGTTTTTAATTTTCCTAAAGCGTGTCTTGAGCATGCGCGTTGAGCTTTTGTATGGCTTCCGGTGGAGGTCGTCTTTGCCGTTCACAAACATAAGCCTGTCCATTGTGTGCCGTGTCCACAGTTGCTCTCACATTTAGATCGCTGTATATTGATTACTTCCAATACAAGAAAATATCTTGGGGGTGGGGGTGGGGGAGGGGTTCGTTTTAAAAAGGTCCCTTACTGGGTTTCCTAATCTCGCCCGATCCGCTTCTGTCCTTTTGTTGTCAATCAAAATTTGAGACAAAAAAAAAAACATTTCTAATTAACCAAATATAGGATAATGAATTGACAGCTTTTTCAATACATTGGATAAAAATGCGAAGAAAACAGGCGAGGTGTCGTTGGGCGCAAGGGTGGGATCCGACATGAAATAGTCGTATTAGGTGGGCCCACAATAGAGAGACGGATTTAACGGCAGGCCCTCTGGTAGTGCGATGTGTGCCCCTACTTCAGAGGGGCCCAGCGAAAATAAATTTACTTTATACTTTAATAATCATTTCCCGTGTCTTTCTTTTCCATAGATGGCCCAAAACTTTCTACTGCACCCGAAGCTTCTACCAATTATCAACCGCTACTGTCCCTCCCGAATTGTTTTGCTGGATGACCCCCCCAAGCTGTTCTCGATGCTCCTGGCACAAAGAGCATATGATGTCCCTGTATGTTGATATCTTTTGATCCAGTAATACACCCGTAATTAATTTTTTTAGCTCAGATTTGGTGGGGTTATTTTACATGACCTACCTACTTAGTAGAAATGACACGACAGAATCATGTGGAACAGGGGCTTGAACCAATGCCCTCGGAAACACACTATGACGATGGCTTGATCCCGTGGCCTTTACCAGGCCGACAGGGGTCATACCCGAGGCGCCATCGAATCAGAGTGTTTTATCCCCCCCCCTTGCACAATTCTACGTGGTTTAGGGAAATCTAAACTACAGCTACAACTTTTTTTTTTTATGTTTAGTTTCAGTGATGAATACATTGAAAGAGAATAAATGATACATATAGTACCTTTGTAAATTATTTTCCAAACTGAAAACGTTGACAGATCTAGTCAGTATGAATGAAGAATTGTATTTGACTGCTTCACATCATCATTGACTGCTTGACACTAGCATAGAATGGTTAACACCAGCATTGACTGCTTCAAACCAGCATCTACTATATTATACTCAAGTTTTCTTCCTTACCATCCATAAAACAACTTGAATGGAAATATGTTATTCCTGTCTGACTCCGAAGATTGTAACATTTGATGACGTTGTAGCTTTCTGACATATTTGTTACAGAAAGATACGGTCATTGGTTTAGATTTTTATCATCATGTTCTTGACCTAAATCTGAGACCTGGAATCATTCTTGCATTTCTCATTTCCCTTACTTTTCTATCCTCTGTTACAAATTGCTTATTTTCATTCCTTTATATTTGTTATTCAATCAGATGTCAAATCTCTTGTGTTCCATTCCCTCTTATCTCACAGATATTTCTATCCGTCCACAATCTGTCCATCCAAGAATTATTTGGCCTCATTTCATCTTTTTTTTTTCTTTACTGGAGGGAGATACATTGCCCCCCCCCCCCAACTTCTCCCAACTATTGTAAAAGAAATGGCCTATTACAGAATGGAGAGAGGGCAACAACAACAAAAAAAAAACTGTTGTGATAAATACGCCGGACTCTCTGGGAATGTTTAAAAACAAGGTCAAGTTCAGCCGATCGATCACCGAGAACCTTGACCGTCCAGTGACCTCTGGTGCTGAATGGGTGGAAACAGTGGAGGGAGGTGGGGCGGGGGGGAATGGTACGGGGGAGGAGGTGTGTGATGGTAGGAGAGGAAGAAAGATCATATCTGGTGCTGATTGTGTTACGAGATCGATATGGGATTATGAGATAAACATCTCATTTGTTTTTAAACAGAGGCGGGTTCCATTGGAGGTGGGTGCAGTTGTGTGTGTGGGCATGGCTCCCACCCTTCCCCCTCCAACTAACAGCGACTGATACAAAGTACAATCTAATTGTGCAGGCCGGATAGCCTCCACCCCACCCCTCACCTCCCTTTACGAGAAAGTTGTTTCAAGATAAAAGTTTATTTCGGCATGTAATATTGTAATGTTCTTAGTTGTTGAGTATTTTTTGTGTATTTAAATACAAAATCTGCTATTGTTTTGGTCTACAATAAAAATGACATGCTCAGATGTCATGAATTGGAGAGGACGCATGAACGTGTGCACCAACATTCACATGAACGTGTGCACCAATACTTACATGAACGTGTGCACCAACACTTACATGAACGTGTCCACCAACATTTACATGAACGTGTGCACCAACACTTACATGAACGTGTGCACCAACATTCACATGAACGTGTGCACAAACACTTACATGAACGTGTGCACCAACACTCAAATGAACGTGTGCACCAACATTTACATGAACGTGTGCACACCTACATTCACATGAACGTGCGCACCAACATTCACATGGACGTGAGCACTAACACTTACATGAACGTGTGCACCAACATTCACATGAACGTGTGTACCAACATTCCTGTGTGAATGCGTTTTTACCTGGGTCATTCATACAATCTTAGATATTTTTTTCTTCGGGGGGGGGGGGGGTAGGGGGCCCTAGACATATGCTTCAACAAATTGTCAGCTGGGCCCTAGGCGATTTTTTTCAAATCGGGGCCCTCTTTGCATGTGTTTTAATATGAATTAATATTTGACAGTATGGAGTAGAGTGGGCGGCGGCAAGGCGATCGTCTATTTTTCCCATCTCAAAGTATGAGAGCAGTTTTCCCATCTCTAACTATGAGAGCAGTTTTCCCATCTCTAACCATGAGAGCAGTTTTCCCATCTCTAACCATGAGAGCAGTTTTTCCGTCTCTAACTATGAGAGCAGTTTTCCCATCTCTAACTATGAGAGCAGTTTTCCCATCTCTAACCATGAGAGCAGTTTTCCCATCTCTAACCATGAGAGCAGTTTTCCCATCTCTAACTATGAGAGCAGTTTTCCCATCTCTAACCTTGAGAGCAGTTTTCCCATCTCTAGCTATGAGAGCAGTTTTCCCATCTCTAACTATGAGAGCAGTTTTCCCATCTCTAACCATGAGAGCAGTTTTCCCATCTCTAACCATGAGAGCAGTTTTCCCATCTCTAACTATGAGAGCAGTTTTCCCATCTCTAACCTTGGGAGCAGTTTTCCCATCTCTAGCTATGAGAGCAGTTTTCCCATCTCTAACTATGAGAGCAGTTTTCCCATCTCTAACCATGAGAGCAGTTTTCCCATCTCTAACCATGAGAGCAGTTTTTCCGTCTCTAACTATGAGAGCAGTTTTCCCATCTCTAACTATGAGAGCAGTTTTCCCATCTCTAACCATGAGAGCAGTTTTCCCATCTCTAACCATGAGAGCAGTTTTCCCATCTCTAACTATGAGAGCAGTTTTCCCATCTCTAACCTTGAGAGCAGTTTTCCCATCTCTAGCTATGAGAGCAGTTTTTCCGTCTCTAACTATGAGAGCAGTTTTCCCATCTCTAACCATGAGAGCAGTTTTCCCATCTCTAACCATGAGAGCAGTTTTCCCATCTCTAACTATGAGAGCAGTTTTCCCATCTCTAACTATGAGAGCAGTTTTCCCATCTCTAACCTTGGGAGCAGTTTTCCCATCTCTAGCTATGAGAGCAGTTTTCCCATCTCTAACTATGAGAGCAGTTTTCCCATCTCTAACCATGAGAGCAGTTTTCCCATCTCTAACCATGAGAGCAGTTTTCCCATCTCTAACTATGAGAGCAGTTTTCCCATCTCTAACTATGAGAGCAGTTTTCCCATCTCTAACCATGAGAGCAGTTTTCCCATCTCTAACTATGAGAGCAGTTTTCCCATCTCTAACCATGAGAGCAGTTTTCCCATCTCTAACCATGAGAGCAGTTTTCCCATCTCTAACCATGAGAGCAGTTTTCCCATATCTAACTATGAGAGCAGTTTTCCCATTTCTAACCATGAAAGCAGTCTTCCCATCTCTAACTATGAAAGCAGTCTTCCTATCTCTAACCATGAAAGCAGTCTTCCCATCTCTAACTATGAAAGCAGTCTTCCCATATCTAACTATGAGAGCAGTTTTCCCATCTCTAACTATGAGAGCAGTTTTCTCATCTCTAACAATGAGAGCAGTTTTCCCATCTCTAACTATGAGAGCAGTTTGCCTATCACTAACCATGAGAGCAGGTCTGCGTACAATGATGTAGGTAATGTTGTTGTTTATTTTGTTGTGTGTATCTATTTTTTGTGAAGTAATCATAAAGACATTGTAAGATGATTCATTTCTTTTAGCAAAGGTAGGCACTGTTTCTGATTCTGACGGCTGAAACTTTATATTGTACACTGGCATGATGTGGAAACAAATAATATCGCAAACATTGTTTTGTCATCCACCAACGTATATGTATAACCAGTGGACACAACTAACAGAGTGCGTGGCACATACAGAACTCACACCTATTTTATTTAGTGAAACCTATGGTTATGGTGCGCAACCGATTTAAGTTGGCCTACGTGTATCTATCATTTGTTACTTCCTTATTTCCTATCTGGCTTATGTCATATAGACCTACGTGTATCTATCATTTGTTACTTCCTTATTTCCTATCTGGCTTATGTCATATAGACCTACGTGTATCTATCATTTGTTACTTCCTTATTTCCTATCTGGCTTATGTCATATAGACCTACGTGTATCTATCATTTGTTACTTCCTTATTTCCTATCTGGCTTATGTCATATAGACCTACGTGTATCTATCATTTGTTACTTCCTTATTTCCTATCTGGCTTATGTCATATAGACCTACGTGTATCTATCATTTGTTACTTCCTTATTTCCTATCTGGCTTATGTCATATAAACCTACGTGCATTACAATCTTTCGTTCTACATTTCTTACTGGTTAGTGTTATTTCTTCTTACTCGTAGCTCACGATATGTTTTATTAGTCAGCCTATTGCACGTTGCCACCCGTACCTGTAACTCTTTGGATCTAAAACCTTGACTTCATCTTTAAACTTCCAATCTGTAAGGGGTCTCTTAGAGAGAGACCGATGCCATTATTTACATTTTCTATAACTTTTACTCCTTTCATCTCACAGATAGAACAGATAGGAGGAAGAGATAAAGAATCCTCTCCTCGGGTTTACCTCTCGGATCGTCATCACAGGAAGAAAAGAACAAATAAAATAAATAAACCTTCCCGTCATTCACTAAATTCTAACCGTAAACTCACGCCTCAACCCCCCCACACACACACACTTAGTATAGCATCACCACCGCCACTCTCGGACACACATACACACACACATGCTTACATACTCAAACACACACAAATAAAGTTACGTAATGTTACCACCACATTGTAAACAAGTAAAGTCACTGGCTAGAAGGGGAGGGGGTAAATAATAAAAGTGGGAGGGGGGGTAGAGAAGTGACCTGACACTAGCGTCATTAAACATTCTCCAACGTCCTTTAGGGGATCAAATTGCCTCACCGTGCCCGCCCCTCCCTCATCCCCCCTCTTACCCCCCCTCCCGCCAGTCTTTAGTTCCTGGAGCCGGAAACGATATCGTCCTGCTTATCTTGGCAGGGCTAATTTCACATAGGAGGCTCTGATCTCATAACCTGGGTAGTGGTGGCACTGTGAGGGGAGGCAAGGGAGTGGGAAGTAGGGGGGGGGCTATAAGAGTATTAGACTTAACTAAAACCAACCCCCCTTCCACCCTCTTTCCCACCCTTTTCCATACCCACTCTCGGAAAGGCCTACTTTAAAGACGACACACACAGGGATTTTTTTTTATTTTATATATTATTAAAACAGCAGTTTCTGAAATCTTGATGTATGTGATAACGTTAGCTCGTGTAATTAGATTCGTATGTTATAGAAGCTGTATGATTTATATCAGCATAATAAAGAAAATCTTTTTTTTATTTTTATTTCCTTTGAAAGTAATTCCAAGAAGACAACTGATAACCCTGAAGCGATGATTTTGTTTCATCACAATAAAAACGAAGCGCATAACTTTCCTTTGGGGTGTCCAGGGGATGCGCGCATGAAACAGGGAAGCTTAAAATTTCAATGTGGTCCATATTCTGTAAGGGTTGTGAGGTGGGAGTGAAAGTAATCTAAATCTGTCGACTATACAAAATTTCACATTCCTATTTCCAGATTGTTCGACGATTAGAAGCAAGGTTTGGGATGTGGGTTAAATTTTGGTCCCTGGTTAGAAGTGGTTAAAATCGCCAAAATTAGTACAGATAGATAGATCATTATACTGATAATTATGTGTACAACTGTACATGCGTCAGTTTTGTGCCTTTTCAAGCTGGAGAAATTTACTGTAAAACAAAACTCCCAGCGAACAAAAACCCCAAGTGGACGAAAAATTGTTCTCCTGTTTAAATATGCCTTACTGTAGATGTTTGTGTGCCCGCGCCGTGATAATGGTTTTGTGTATTAGAGTCTGGTTAGCGATTGAGAATGATACCGTGATAATAAATTATCAAATTGACGACTTTTTACTGTTTAGATAATTTTTCTTATATTACATAAAGTGGCTATTTTAATCCTGAATTAAGAATTTAACAGAATATTTGAAAACCTAAAAAAAAAGCCCGTAGAGTTTCATTTGACATTCTATAAACGTCATCAATATATCAATCTGCTTTGTAGAAATTTCCATACATTCGTTATCAACGCAAATCTGTGAAGATTTATTTCCGCTTTTTAAAATCTGGCTCATTCATATTCCTATTTTATAAAGATAGATCTAAACGCTAAACATATGTTCAACCTCCCCCCCCCCCTTGTTTAGGTCAGTGTTATATGTGTTAGATTAGTTTATTAAATCGATCTACTCTGGAACATACACTATAACTGTAGGCGTTCTACGCTACCCTAATTTTTCACTCCATCTGTCACGCTGGCGTCTTCTTGGTTGCCACCAGTTACACGCCTGGCGTCCAGCGACTCATCAACTGACCATCATCAATCTCGTCTTATGACCGGCACACGACACACTTGAACTCTCGAACCGACGACGCGCGTTACCCCCCCCCTTCCCCCGTTTACCCGTAATTCTCCACCCTCACAGGCCTCACATCCCCCCACCCAACAATTCCCGTTTACTCCTGCCGACCACCCAGATATGGCCCTACATTTTTTCATACACTCCCACACCCCGCACTTCCAGCCACCCCACCCCCACCCTCTGCACTAACGTTAGTTCAGTCACGCTCCTGGGAATCGAAAATGAACGGAAACTGACCAGCACTGACCGATGGGTGGAGATGGTTGTTTTGGTCATGTTCTCGGACAAATGTCATCAAGTGGAGATTTTCTCTCTCTCTCTCTCTCTCTCACCACACAGCTGTCTTTTCCGTTCCCTGGTTGACCACTGGTCTGAGCAACACAAGCCGATGGACCTGGAAATGAAGCGTTTAGACATGACTGTCCAACGGACATTGACGCTGATGACCTGTCCATCGAGTTAACACCGCACGAAACACTGACTATTAATTGAATATCAAGAAATGTAACATGACAATGACAGCTAGATCGAACTTTGCCCAAAAAATGTAAGAGAAAAAAAAATTCACCAGAGCAGTAGGCTACATTAATGAAGAAATATAGAATATGCATTTTTTTTCGGCCACCATCTAGCTCTCATACGGCCGCAAGAGGCCGTAAAGCCGAAATCGCCTGAAAGACCAAAAGCGGCCGAACTGCCAAAAGCGGCAAAACAACCAAAAGCGGCCAAAACAGCCAAAAGCGGCCAAACAACCAAAAGCGGCAGAACGGCCACAGCTTGTGCACCCCTGCCCCTGGTCTACATTGTAATAGTAATATAATATGTTTTTTTAACACCTTTATTTTGTGTCTTTTTCGAAGAATGCATTTTTAATAATTTCAATTCAACTATTTACGTTCTTCATTACTTTTTGTTTTGATCTATTCCGTAACTGATTTGTATGTTGTGTGGGCTGTTCGCATAGTAGATCTAAATGTTAGCCAAACTTTTATAAACACGCTCGTGTGTGGCTGCTACTTAGGTAAGATTGGAATTGAGATAATAAATCATTACACATGTATTTCTTTTTTCGTAATCATTGTTTTTACCTCGTAATTAATTTAACTTTACCGTTATTCCCAATCCTTTTCCTCAAGCGAACAACTCTGCAATTACTTTGTTCACAGATAGATAGATAGATAGATAGATAGATAGATAGATAGATAGATAGATAGATAGATAGATAGATAGATAGATAGATAGATAGATAGATAGATAGATAGATAGATAGATTATTGTGACATTTTTTATACTCTGCCAATATTACTTCCTCACTCATTGCGAGCAGGATGGACGAACTATTCTCTAAGTGTAACAAAATAACCTCACATTCAGTGAATAGTTTGGTCATTTGCTGACCACATATTGGCGGAATGTGAAAATTAAACAAACGAGCTTGTCGTGATGTGGTGGGGGGTGGTGGAACATGGTGAGGTGTATGATTCAAGTTATATTGGTATCTGTGTTTGGGGGGGGGGGAGGAATCACCAATGTGAAAGTGAAGTGGGTGGGGAGGGGGGCGTTAGTGGGGGAGGGACATTATTCCCCCCCCCCCCCCCAATGACATAAAAACATTTTCCAATGCCACCCGCTAACAAGCTGAAGGGCTCTTACAGGTAAATAGTTTCATTTTGAAGGGGGGGGGGGAAGTAGTAAGTCCATTCGCCATCAATAACACGTTTACATTCGCGAGTCTTTCTGTCATTCTCGTAGGGTGTTGTAAATGACTTTACACTGACCCTTCGATATGACCAAGTGGTTTTGTTGTATGGGACTAAAGTAGACTGTTTATGTTGTATTGGACGTAGCAAAGTTTCTGAAGATAACTGACCTCTTAGATTTGTAGCTCTAAGGCAAGGAAAAAAAAGAATAAAATTGGTTAAAGTAAAGAAATTGCTGAGGAGACGACTTTATTGCTTCAAAAAAAGTGGAATATATGTCTAGCCGAGTGGGCTGGGGGAAGACTGTATAGTAGTGTATACGAATGGGATGAGTTTAAATCCAGAAGCTGATCTTGATTTAGGGTGAAATCGCTCAAGTAAAGGGTTGCACACCATTTGAGATTAAATTATGAAATTGAAAATTTTAATCAATAAAAGATGTCAGTTTTAGTTTAATCATTTTTAATTCACATTTTCAAATTTTTGACTTAGTAGACGATTTCGATTTAATAGTAAATCTTTTCTTCTACTTTTGCTCACGTTTAACGATTTTTTAGTTGAAATTAAAAACTTTTAATACATAATCTGCTTATCTAATCCACTTTATAATGGAAACTTAAAACTAAGGAACGATGAACTACATAGATCTTTGTAAATGAATTTATTCCATAGATATATTAGTAACCATAAAAAGTCCACTTAATATCTTTATTGACCAATTAGCTGGCTAACCTCAAAGTTAATGAAGGAATTGTTTCGCCATATCCGCCAAATCCCGTCACCCCCTCCCTCCCATACACCTGGCCACCTCTGGTGCAATAAGGTCATTTCACAGAATCCCTCGCGTTATCAGGCCATAAACACTCTCTGCCTTTTAACTTGGTCAGTGCACACTAGTTGTATGGGCCAGCTGGACAAAAGTACGGAAATATCGGGTCAGCCGCATGCATTCATTGATGTCCGAAAAAAAAACACTTCAAAGCATTCTTTAAATGCCACCGGGCTTGGCCTAGTTATTCTATTTATGTGTCAGTATGTAGGTCCACTTGATCCAATATTTTGAGTAAACTAGCTCCCTCCCCCCTCTCAATCCAATGGTCAGTTAATCTACTGATATTGTAAAGATCGCTAGTTCATACCAAGGTCCGATTCGCCTGCCACATTTTCTTGACCCAGATAAAAACTAGAATAAACAATATCAGATATGTCAAGATTCATTCAAAAGATATAATCTACCAGGTTCGTTAAAAAAAAAACAATAGATCTAGCAACGTATCCACAATATATCAAATGATGTCATTTCGTTGTACTGTGGCTCACTGCAATGTCATTTGTGGCTGTTGTACCCAAAAATAAATCAGAAATATGCACAGAAGTAAAAAAAATATGTTCATTGATAACATGTATTTTTGAACTGGTATAAGTATTCATGGTATATTTCACTACTGTATAGTTGTGTATACTATCCTGTACCACACTAATGTACTGGTCTGACTGATGTACACATTGATGTACTGGTCTGACTGTTGTACACATTGATGTACTGGTCTGACTGTTGTACACATTGATGTACTGGTCTGACTGTTGTACACATTGATGTACTGGTCTGACTGTTGTACACATCGATGTACTGGTCTGACAGTTGTACAGATTGATGTACTGGTCTGACAGTTATACAGATTGATGTACTGATCTGACTGTTGTACACATTGATGTACATGTCTGACTGTTGTACACATTGATGTACTGATCTGACTGTTGTACACATTGATGTACTGGTCTGACTTGTACACATTGATGTACTGGTCTGACTGTTATACACATTGATGTACTGATCTGACTGTTGTACACATTGATGTACTGGTCGGACTGTTGTACACATTGATGTACATGTATGACTGTTGTACACATCGATGTACTGGTCTGACTCTTGTACACATTGATGTACTGATCTGACTGTTGTACACATTGATGTACATGCCTGACTGTTGTACACATTGATATACTGGTCTGACTCTTGTACACATTGATGTACATGTCTGACTGTTGTACACATCGATGTACTGGTCTGACTCTTGTACACATTGATGTACTGATCTGACTCTTGTACACATTGATGTACATGTCTGACTGTTGTACACATCGATGTACTGGTCTGACTGTTGTACACATTGATGTACTGATCTGACTCTTGTACACATTGATGTACATGTCTGACTGTTGTACACATCGATGTACTGGTCTGACTGTTGTACACATTGATGTACTGGTCTGACTGTTGTACACATTGATGTACTGGTCTGACTGTTGTACACATCGATGTACATGTCTGACTGTAGTACACATTGATATACTGGTCTGACTGTTGTACACATTGATGTACATGTCTGACTGTTGTACACATTGATGTACTGGTCTGACTGTTGTACACATTGATGTACATGTCTGACTGTTGTACACATTGATGTACTGGTCTGACTCTTGTACACATTGATGTACTGGTCTGACTGTTGTACACACTGATGTACTGATCCCCACGTCATTAAAAACAAGGTTATGGCCTGTTCTTAGGCCATGACTAACCTCCAACCATTCCCCTTTACCATCTCGCATCAAGTTTCTACTAACTTCACAGTTGAATGAACTTTTCAAAGAAAAGAAAAAAAGTCAAGAAATAAAAGAAACATTTTTAATTAGCACAATTTTAAACGGCGCGTACGTCCTGCGACCCAACAACTTCCCACCCCCACCCTCCCACCCCGGTAGTCCGCATGTGTTCCTCATTGGATCTTCTCTCACACTTTTTAAGATAGTTTCACTATCAAACCAGGGGGGACATGGATAGCCCGGGGTAGAAGTGGGCTGGTGAAGGGGGCGGAGGAAAGGGCGTCGGAGGCGCCAGTATTGAAAATCTAGCGAGAAGATTGTAAGATTATTGTTGGTTGAGACAGAAGATTGTAAGATTATTGTTGGTTGAGACAGAAGATTGTAAGATTATTGTTGGTTGAGACAGAAGATTGTAAGATTATTGTTGTTTGAAACAGAAGATTGTAAGATTATTGTTGGTTGAAACAGAAGATTATAAGATTATTGTTGTTTGAAACAGAAGATTTTAAGATTATTGTTGGTTGAAACAGAAGATTGTAAGATTATTGTTGTTTGAAACAGAAGATTGTAAGATTATTGTTGGTTGAAACAGGAGATTATAAGATTATTGTTGTTTGAAACAGAAGATTGTAAGATTATTGTTGGTTGAAACAGTAGATTAGAATAAAATATAAATGTTTTTCCCTAAGTAAAAAAGAAGTGCAAGTTGGATCTTTTTTTTTATTTTATTACTGGCTTCATTTTATTTATGCTTAACATTCGATGAATCATTATCAGTGGTATTTCGTTCTGTTAATCTTTGAAACAACATTTTTATTTGATTATAGTAGACCAGTTGTTTATTTACTTGTACATATATATATTTTTTTTTGACCTAGCATACGAATAGTAAAAAGATTGGTTCATTATAATACCATCTCTCTTTTTTTTTAAGACAGCCTAATTAAAGCTGGGTTTTTCTTAACAATCTAGGTTATTTTTTAACGCAACTTAATGCAAGCTGGGTTTTTTTAAACACAGACAAATGCAAGCTGGTCGTTTTTTTTTTTAAACGCTGCGATAGATAGGTTTTTCTTATTTCATCAATCTGCCAACTAAGTTTTTTTTTTAGGCACGGACAGAGGCGCAACTAGACCAAATTTTCAGGGAGGAAGGGGGCAAATGCCCCCAATGCTCTCCCCTAGTTGCGCCACTGGGCAAGGAGTGAGCCACGGACTGGTCACCAATTTCAACACCACCTCCTCCCCTCCCCCCCCCCAAGGCACTCTTTACAAAAAAGTGCTAAATTTGTATTGCTTTGTTCAAATACACACCCTTGTAAACCAGTCACCGGGGGGGGGGGATCAGATAGTCCCCGTCCTCTCTCTCTGCACATACATATCGGTACCCCACTCCTAGTAGGGTATAATGGCGTGCGGGCAGGGGGAGGGGTGGTGGGCCCCTTTGATCTCTCCCCCCCCCCCCCAGGTTATGACGGGCCTCACAGAACATAAAATCAAATCTTGCATGCTTAATTTCACTGCTTGTGTCTTTTTTTTTTTTAAAGGACCTCAAAATGTCCTCCGGCAGTCAGGGATCTTCTACCGACCTATATCCAGCCCTGCCCCCCCCCCAGGGGCCGACTGTTTCTAGGGAGAAGATTTCAAGACGACCTGTAAAGGCTGAGCCCCATTTTATCAATGGTTAAAGACACAAACATACTGCACTGAGGACTGAAATATATATAAATATTTTTCGGTAAAAATTATATTTTGAAAGTAGTAAAAACTAGCATATGGTTTTGGAGTGTGGATGTGTGTGGGTGGATGTGTGTGTATGTGTGTATGTGTGTGTATGTGTGATCAGTAGTTGTGTGTGTGTGTGTATTAGAAGACTTGCGAAACAGTGGTTAAAGATATTCAACAATCGCACCAAATGGTTCAGACCCGCTGATTTGAGAATCATTGAAGAGTTGGATGAAGGGGGGTAGGGGGTGGTGGGGTGGGACCGGGGGGGGGGTCTGAAACTTCTGTCGTTGTTTGCTCACGGTCGTCTGCTGCTCAAACGTCTGTCTCATCATCGTCTGGTGGTTATAGTCTCTTCGCGCCCCTTTGAGATAGTGATACCAAAATGTACCTAAGGGGGGGGGGAAGGATGTGGTGGAGGAAAGGGGGGGGGGGGCTGGTTTGGTAAAGGTCTTAACAATATCACATCCAGCCAACAATATCACATCCAGCCAACAATATCACATCCAGCCAACAATATCACATCCGGCCAACAATATCACATCCGGCCAACAATATCACATCCGGCCAACAATATCACATCCGGCCAACAATATCACATCCAGCCAACAATATCACATCCGACCAACAATATCACATCCGGCCAACAATATCACATCCAGCCAACAATATCACATCCGGCCAACAATATCACATCCAGCCAACAATATCACATCCGGCCAACAATATTACATCCGGCCAACAATATCAAATCCAGCCAACAATATCACATCCAGCCAACAATATCACATCCAGCCAACAATATCACATCCGGCCAACAATATCACATCCGGCCAACAATATCACATCCGGCCAACAATATCACATTCAGCCAACAATATCAAATCCAGCCAACAATATCACATCCAGCCAACAATATCACATCCGGCCAACAATATCACATCCGGCCAACAATATCACATCCGGCCAACAATATCACACCCGGCCAACAATATCACATCCGGCCAACAATATCACATCCGGCCAACAATATCACATCCGGCCAACAATATCACATCCAGTCAACAATATCACATCCGGCCAACAATATCACATCCGGCCAACAATATCACATCCGGCCAACAATATCACATCCAGCCAACAATATCAAATCCAGCCAACAATATCACATCCAGCCAACAATATCACATCCGGCCAATAATATCACATCCGGCCAACAATATCACATCCAGCCAACAATATCACATCCAGCCTTTTCCCTCCTCCACCCCTCCCACGTTCAAACTTTTTTTTTTCTTTAGCACCCATAAGATTCTGGTACATTATATGTCCATCCCATTCCCGCGCGTCACCTTACTTCCCACCCCACCCCTACCCATTTGACATATGCATGACCCTTTGATACTACTGGGAATATTTTCTAGACTGGATTGTAGACAACAATAAACCTTTGGCGGTGGGGTGGGGGGTATATCATAGAAAGCTGCCATTGAATGGAAGGTAGTGGCGAGGGCGGGGGGGGGGCAGCATTTATCATTTCACTTAAATTAGGGATATGGTTTTAAGAGTCGGTCACATTTTGAATCAATAAATAAGCCTTTTGACAGACAGAAAAGTTAGACTGACAGACACAGACGTACACGACTGACAAGATATTTATGTATACATGCATGTGTCCTTGAGTGCCTATCTAGAGAGATTGAAACTCGTAACAATACAGACAGACAGACAGACAGACAGACAGACAGACAGACAGACAGACAGACAGACAGACAGACAGATAGATAGATAGATAGATAGATAGATAGATAGATAGATAGATAGATAGATAGATAGATAGATAGATAGATAGATAGATAGATAGATAGATAGATAGATAGATAGATAGATAGATAGATAGATAGATAGATCAGATTAGATAGATAGATAGATAGATAGATAGATAGATAGATAGATAGATCAGATTAGATAGATAGATAGATAGATAGATAGATAGATAGATAGATAGATAGATAGATAGATAGATAGATAGATAGATAGATAGATAGATAGATAGATAGATAGATAGATAGATAGATAGATAGATAGATAGATAGATAGATAGATAGATAGATAGATAGATATGTTTACCATGTTTCAAGCAACACCAGCAGTACTTGGGACGGCTGTTGAACTCTTCACAACTTATTCTGAAGGAAAAAAAATCATCTAAAGATGAAAATAATACTAATCGCTTGTAGTGTAGTGCTGCATAGTAACTAGGAAATATGTAACTGTACTGGAACTGGGAAATGTGCTACTGAATTGCAGCTGGGAAATCTGATGTATAATAACAGGGTAATGTGCTATATTGTAACTGGGAAATGTGCTCTTTTTTTACTGTAACTAGGAAATATGCAACTGTACTGTAACTGGGAAATGTGCTACTGAATTGCAGCTGGGAAATCTGATGTATAATAACAGGGTAATGTGCTATATTGTAACTGGGAAATGTGCTCTTTTTTTACTGTAACTGGGGAATTTGATGAATTGTAACTTAGATTCGAATTTCATCATCGATCATGTAAAATACTTCTTAGTAGAAACTCATTTGTTGACATTACCCCAGATGCACCAGTTTAGTTAAATCCAGAGAAGTCTAGCTGGGGTTGAAGCTTGCGACGTCTACCACACTGGTGGAGCCAACAATCTCTGGACCACCAAGCCATTCACTGTTAGAGGACATTATATAAAACTAGAGCATCATCCCACTCTCCACCCTTCTTTTTCCCCATCTTAACATTCACATAGGTAAAAACTTTAATCAGCTAACCACACACCCTCTTTATCTCTGTCACCCCCCTCCCCTGTATTACTTCCAGTCTCCCTCCCCCCTCCACCCGATCCCCATTCACAGACAGTTGAGTATAACGGTACACCAGTTGACAAGTTGCAGTCTCCCCTAGTTTGGCAGTCCGGCATTATCCCGTCCCCCCTGAAGGTGCAATGTGATCAGCCCTATCATCTACCTATTCATCCACCGGGTTGGAAAGTACTGTCATTCGTTGGGGTTCATCTTTCATAGATAAACGAGGGCGCTCCGCGGGCCCACCAAATAATAATAATAATAAAACGCTGGTGCACCCCCACCCCTCCCCCCACACACCCATCCTTTTCCGATGGTCTCCCAGCTTTTTTTTTTCTTTTTAAATAAGGTCTCGTATTTCTTATAACACCCGGTTGGTCCTTCTCTCCCATCATCCACCCACGAACACCCTGGTCTGGTCGTCACCTACATTAAGTCTGCTGGAAGAGGTCGGAAGTTCAGAAGATAGACAGAATGGAGTAGGTTGGGAGGGGTGGGAGGAATGTTGAATGTCGGCGTAGGATGAAAGCGATGCAGGTAGAGTTAGGTGGGGTGGGAGAAGAGAGAAAAAGAATGAGAGAGAGGGGATAAGTGAGAGAGGGGGTGGATGAGATTCTAGCTTTTAGCGTTCCGCGCCAGATGCGAGCAATTGGGTCAAGTCTAAGCGAATGTCAGTCAAGGAGGTTGGGATGGAGGTGGAAATGATAATAGAAGAAAATAAAATTGGGGAAAAAAACTTTCCCATTGCCCGGGTCCTGAACTGAGTTACTCTCTTACGTTGTGTTGAACTGTAGGGTGTCGGGAAACAGAAGAAGATCGACTGAGAGTTAATTTGAAGGAAGAAAATGTTTTTTTTGTTGTTTTTTAGATAAATTTAACCCTCTCCTCCGTCTTCCCACACACAATCTCCCTCCCTCCCCCACCCACCCAAACGTATGTATTTTCAAGTTGTGCTTCAATAATATCAGTGCTAGCATATGGAACCGTTAAAAAGAAAACAATTTTAATTTGGCCCCAACCACACACTTAATAGATCATCATAACATTTGTTGAATCACCATGGAAACTGTCAACTAATCACGCAGATTGTTTTATAATTTGATTGGAAAGGAGTGTTCAACTTTCAAGATAAGAATAATAGCCAAGATCAATGTTCCCTCTAAGGTGTGGTATGAAATGAGCAAAAACATTTTTCTCTGAGCGACATTTTTGTTAGAGGCAAAAATTTGCGAACGATTTAAGCGATGTCGTCCGTCGAAGTGAGCGATCGTACGTATAGTATGAGCGACGCTCTGAATTCGTGTGAGTGATTGCTCACGCGCTCAGCTTAGAGGGAACATTGGCCAAGATGTCAATATTATGAAATGAAAAAAGTCTGATATTCATTATATCAACTCCTCGACCTAGATTTCAGACCACCATATCATGTATAGTTCTAGATTTCAGACCACCATATCATGTATAGTTCTAGATTTCAGACCACCATATCATGTATAGTTCTAGAGTTCAGACCACCATATCATGTATAGTTCTAGATTTCAGACCACCATATCATGTATAGTTCTAGATTTCAGACCACCATATCATGTATAGTTCTAGATTTCAGACCACCATATCATGTATCAGTTGTTTTTTTCAATGTTTATCAATCCATATCCATTGTATGCACTTAATTAAGTCTATACACAAAATAACTCCAGGAAATATCTCATTTTGGACTTCTGACCTTTTTATATACCAGGAATAAACCAAGGTTCTCTACCCCCTCCCCCCCCCCCCCAGTTCACTCTGTCAGAATTATCATCTTCTTCTTCCAGTAAAACAAATTCAGAACAAATAGTTGGTATTTTATGACTTTTTTTTTTTTACTTCTGTCAAGACCATTGTCTTAATTTATTGAACTCAAAACACAAATACTACTTCCACAATCGCGCTCCATAATGACCGAAGTTAATTAGGCAAAACTAAACAACAAAAAAAATCAACATTCACCCGTCTCCATAACTCGTAGGGTCCATAATCCTTTTATGAGATTCCCTGGTCCGTTTTTTTTTTTAAAAAAAGAGGGGAGCCAACTCCATCCGGAAACTGGACATTAATTCTCAGAGATCAACAATGGAGTCGCTCCTCGGTTATAGCCCCTGTCCCAGTGCTCACACTCGTAAAGAATGCTTGACCATCAACAAAAAAAAAGGGAAGAGAACGATAGGTCGGCCGTTAAAAAGAATAAAAGGCCAGTGTCCGTGCGAGGTCAGTGTCAATGCTCCGCGATGACCGATCTAATAGGCAAAGAAGAGAAAAAAAAGGGTAAGGTGTGGGAGGGGGAGGGGGAAACGATATCTTGACCAGTGAAGGTCCACACACATCTAGTCATTTAGTACTGGGCTAGCAACATAAAACTAATGGTCTAATCTGGGGACTTGACGATATGCATTGATTCTTAGTTCCCATTGCATCTCTGGCAAATCTCTGTTCATTCATACTTCAAGACCAAAAAAAAACGGTATTCTTTTGATGAACTTTAAGTCGAATGGCTTAATTAATCATACAAAACAAATCATACAAAACAAATCATACAAAACAAATCATACAAAACAAATCATACAAAACAAATCATACAAAACAAATCATACAAAACAAATTGGTATTAAATATCAACTCGCGGTAAATGCTTTTTTTTTTATAGTTAGGTTTTAAATCTTAACGCGGGGCGCCCCTGGGGTGCGGGGCGTAGGGTGGTCGATCTACCCTTCACTCCCCTAAAGTTCGCAATGACAATTCGAAGACGATGTATAGAAACTTTTGATGACATGAGGCGTTGGTAGTCAATATTGTGTGTAATTGAAGTGTAGCTGTTATTCTGTTTTAAATAATACATCTTTTTTGGTATTCTATACCCGCAGACTGTTTCAAATAATACATCTTTGTTGGTATTCTTTACCCGCTGACTGTTTGGCAGGTCTACTGTAGCGGGAAAACAAAATAACCTTGTTTCTGTTGTGTAACTGTGTTGAAAAACATTTCTCTTCGGAATGGAACGAGCATTCAAATTAACTATGAATACTGTAAAGCCTCTTATTGTTTTTTTTTATTTATTTATCTAATACACACCTTAGTGACTTCATTTGAAAACAAGCAGAATTACCGATGACAATTTAAAACATTGTGTACTTCTAGATCTTGTATAACGAGTTTAAATGATCGAATTCCCCTCAAAACATACAATGAGAAAAAAAGTTTTAAGAAGATGTGACCACATGAAGTTGGATACCAATTATAAAATGGTTTTAAATCAGCTGCTTGTACACCGTATCCCATAATAAGACAATCCGTGTGGTGGACGAAACAGAGTTGTCCCCCCCCCCAATCTGTATGATTGTGAAGAGATCACAATGGAAGTGTTTACAGTAATGAGACATATACTAAGTAGATTTTGTTTTTTTTTATGAATCATTTAATTACAGCCAGTAATGCATGTCAATTTGTGTTCCATACCGCCCCCCATCCCCCAATACACACCCACACACAGACACACACACAGAGAGAGACACACACAGTTTCTGCACTTCAAACCACCCACTATTGACTGTGGAGTTTTACATTTAACTAGGTACAAGGTCAAAGTTGAAAGCTTCGACCCAATAAAACAATAGGTAGGTCTTATAAGACCGAGAGAATTGGAGCCGTGCGTTTCTCCACAAGTGTGTTTACTATTGTTGAATTGATTATACAATTTGGATGGGTCGGTGGTAATGTCTCTTCTGGTCTCGGCAAAGGTCATGGTGATCTTTGTAACATCCTTCCTCGGGGGTTAATTTCTTTCTGTTCATTCAAATAAAAAAAACAAAACAAAGAACACACAACTACTGAATCCATTTATTTTAAAAAGTATAAATGCTGAAGCCATTTATTTTAAAAAGTATAAATGCTGAAGCCATTTATTGAAAAAAAAAATCAATAAATGCTGAAGCCGTCTTTACGTATTTTTTCAGCGGATAAAGATTGATGAGGTCTGCAAGACATTGCACGGGAATAAGCATTTGAAAAATAATAATAATGCACTTTGTATTAGTTGGTTGACAATATTAGATTGATTGATGTCGACATGTGTCAACTTCATCGGGTAAAGTAGGAAATGTGTCATAGATATTTTTGTTACCATTTATCGAAAAATAAAAGTCTTTATTTATGTATTTTAATCGAATCACAGAAAGATATTGTAAATAGTATTAACTCATGAAGAAATGCTGTTCGTAGAGATGTCCAGAGAATAAAGCAGAGATACAGATACACTTTTTGGGAGCACTTGGTATCGTATTTATGAGGAATTTATGTCAGAAAATGGGTTTCGTCTTTGGGATCCCTAAATGGTTTCCTAAGTTTCCTAAACCACTAAAACGGATGAGAACAATAGATGTGCAAAACTTATCACTGAGTGATTTGCAATGGTGTATCTATTGATACTCAACAAATCAATAATCAATGTCATCTCTTCAAACCTTTCAATCTTGCAACTTTTTTTTTTTTGTATTAAAATGATTTTTTTTTGTCTTTGCATAAAACAATCCATGCATAAGAGCTGCTTACTAGCAACACTGTTATAAGACTTCATCGTTTAATGTGAGGAAAAACAAGTGAATTATACTATGAAGTCTTGTTTCGCATGCGATATAAAGCATTCCCTTTTATTAAGAAGTTTGGATACATGAAATGAGATAGACTGACGGACTGAATTATCGATTAACCAGGTGAGTTAATTTCAGGTAATCAGACTTTTTTTTTGTCATGTCTTTTTTCTCAAGGTCGGCAATTATATAATGATTATACTTCATCGGCACAGTCTAGAATTGAGACACACGCTTTCAACATAAACTGTGTCATTGGAGCAGGACGTCTTGTTTGAGATGGTGAAAAAAAATTCACGTACCTAGCAATATGTGAAGAAAAAAGAGTTACAATCAAAGTAGAGTTTGAATTGGAGTGTATTTAACTTATGGATGTAAGACTTGTGTCTATACATGGCGGTCTGCGGATCACATCTGATCCTCGAAGACAGGAGTCGGCAACCTGCAGCTCTTTCGATCTCAAGTTGCGGCTCTTTCGTTGTCAAAGGGCGGCCCAATCAAATACCATAATACTGAAACAAAAGTTTTAGTGGCTCTTTAAAAAATTGAGAAAATTTTAAATTATAACTTTTGGCTTTTCCGTCTCAAAAGGTTGCCGACCCCTGCTCTAAGACAGTTTTTCCCAAACGTTTGACATATGTGTACTGTAAAGGTATTAACTTATTGTTTTGTACATGTGTCTGGATCACAGTTTTTAACTAACTGGAGATCCGGGTTTTTTATGTTTCCGAAAGGAAATAGTTCGAAAATTGTTCTTGAGAAGTGTACACGTATTTTTCAGTTAGCAATGTTTTATACCTTTGAGGAAGGTCAGTTAGTATTCGATGCACTTTTTTTGAAGTAAAGTGAAGTTTGTAATCCGACATTATCGGAACTATTATAATATCCAGTGATATGTTTATATTTTAACGTGTTCGTTTATAAACTTATTGAATCAGCACTTCTGACTTCAGTTTCATTTATTGGAGTGAATGACAATCTAGGAGTGGAAGGTCATCGCTACCACAACACCTCCACATTGCCCACTATTCATAATATCAGATGAACCACCCCGACATGTACCCTCATTTTTTTTTTCGGTATAATGAGTAACTCTAGAAACAACAACGTAGCATATATTGTTTTTTACGATCATGGTAACCCCTCATTTCATTATTTTCACGTCTGACGTGCATGTTTACCCCCGAGGTTCTCAGCTCGGTCTAGCTCGTACCCCTGCT
>JAGDYQ010000190.1:745610-785162 GCA_021962125.1 Bulinus truncatus | reverse complement strand
CAAATGAAACTGTTTCTGGTTGTCGAATGAAATGTTTCCAGTTGTCAAACGAAATGTTCCTGAAGTTGTCAAATGAAATGTTTCCAGTTGTCAAATGAAATGGCAGTTGTCAAATGAAATGTTTCCCCTATTGTCAAATGAAAATGTTTGCTGGGTTGCCTGCTCGAAATATTTGCTGTTGTCAAATAAAATGTTTCCAGTTGACAAATGAAATGTTTCCAGTTGTCAAACGAAATGTTCTCTTGCTGTCAAACAAATGTTTCTAGTTGTCAAATGAAATGTTTCCCGTTGTCGAATGAAATGTTTCCTGTTGTCAAATGAAATGTTTCCAGTTGTCAAATGAAATGTTTCCTGTTGTCACATGAAATGCGAATGAAATGTTTGCTGATGTCAGCCATGAAATTTTTCCTGTTGTCAAATGAAATTCCGGAATGTTTCCAGTTGTCAAACGAAAGGTTTCCTGTTGTCAAATGAAATGCAATTTCCAGTTTTCAAATGAAATGCGAATGAAGTGTTTGCTGGTTTCAAATGAAATGTTTCCTGTTGTCAAATGAAATGTTTCCTTAAGTTGTTCATCGAAATGCAATGAAGATTCCCTGTTGTCAAATGAAATGTTTCCACATGTTGTCAAAAATGAAATTTGGATGTTTCCAGTTGTCAAACGAAAGGTTTCCTGTTGTCAAATGAGAAATGTTCCCAGTTGTCAAATGAAATGTTTCGAGTTGTCTCAAATGAGTAACCGCAGTTGATCAAATGAAATGTTTCCTGTTGTCAAATGAAATGTTTCCTGTTTATCAAATGAAATATTTGCTGTTGTCAAATGAAATGTTTCCAGTTGACAAATGAAATGTTTCCAGTTGTCAAACGAAATGTTTAAGGTGTTATTAAATGAATTGCTTCGGCTTGTCAAAATGTGAAATGTTTCCTGTTGTCAAATGAAATGTTTCCTGTTGTCAAATGAAATGTTTCAAGTTTTCAAATGAAATGCCAATGAAGTGTTTCCTGTTAAGGCAGCTGAAATGTTTTGTCGAATGAAATGTTTCCAGCTGTCAAATGAAATATTTCGTGTCAAATGAAATGTTTCTAGTTTACAAATGAAATGCGAATGAAGTATTTCCTGTTAACAAACGAAATAAGAATGAAATGTTTGCCGTTGTCAAATGAAATTTGAATGTTTCCAGTTGTCAAACGGAATTTTTTTCTGTTGTCAAATGAAATGTTTCCAGTTGTCAAATGAAATGTTTCCAGTTGTCAAATGAAATGTTTCCTGTTGTCAAATGAAATGTTTCCAGTTTTAAATGAAATGCGAATGAAGTGTTTAAGGTTAACAAATGAAATGTTTCCTGTTGTCAAATGAAATGTTTCCTGTTGTACGAATGAAATGTTTCCAGTTGTCAAACAAAATGTTTCCTGTTGTCAAATGAAAATGTTTCCAGTTGTCAAATGAAATGTTTCCTGTTGTCGAATGAAATGTTTCCTGTTGTTAAAATGAAATTTTGAATGTTTCCAGTTGTCAAACGAAAGGCTCTCTGTTGTCAAATGAAATGTTCCCAGTTGTCAAATGAAATGTTTGCTGATGTCAAATGAAATTTTTCCTGTTGTCAAATGAAATGTTTCCAGTTGTCAAACGAAATGTTTCCTGTTGTCAAATGAAATGTTTCCAGTTGTCAAATGAAATGTTTCCTGTTGTCAAATGAAATGTTCCCAGTTGTCAAATGAAATGGCAGTTGTCAAATGAAATGTTTCCAGTTGTCAAATGAAATGCGAATGAAATGTTTGCTGTTGTCAAATGAAATTTGAATGTTTCCAGTTGTCAAACGAAATGTTTTCTGTTGTCAAATGAAATGTTTCCAGTTGTCAAATGAAATGTTTCCTGTTGTCAAATGAAATGTTTCCTGTTGTCAAATGAAATGTTTCCAGTTTTCAAATGAAATGCGAATGAAGTGTTTGCTGTTGTCAAATGAAATGTTTCCTGTTGTCAAATGAAATGTTTCCTGTTGTCGAATGAAATGTTTCCAGTTGTCAAACGAAATGTTTCCTGTTGTCAAATGAAATGTTTCCAGTTGTCAAATGAAATGTTTCCTGTTGTCGAATGAAATGTTTCCTGTTGTCAAATGAAATGTTTCCAGTTGTCAAATGAAATGTTTCCTGTTGTCAAATGAAATGCGAATGAAGTGTTTGCTGTTGTCAAATGAAATGTTTCCTGTTGTCGAATGAAATGTTTCCAGTTGTCAAATGAAATGTTTCCTGTTGTCAAATGAAATGTTTCCTGTTGTCAAACGAAATGTTTCCTGTTGTCAAATGAAATGTTTCCAGTTGTCAAATGAAATGTTTCCTGTTGTCGAATGAAATGTTTCCTGTTGTCAAATGAAATGTTTCCAGTTGTCAAATGAAATGTTTCCTGTTGTCAAATGAAATGCGAATGAAATGTTTGCTGATGTCAAATGAAATGTTTCCTGTTGTCAAATGAAATTTGAATGTTTCCAGTTGTCAAACGAAAGGTTTCCTGTTGTCAAATGAAATGTTCCCAGTTGTCAAATGAAATGATTCCAGTTTTCAAATGAAATGCGAATGAAGTGTTTGCTGGTTTCAAATGAAATGTTTCCTGTTGTCAAATGAAATGTTTCCTGTTGTCAAATGAAATGTTTCCAGTTGTCAAATGAAATGTTTCCTGTTGTCAAATGAAATTTGAATGTTTCCAGTTGTCAAACGAAAGGTTTCCTGTTGTCAAATGAAATGTTCCCAGTTGTCAAATGAAATGTTTCCAGTTGTCAAATGAAATGGCAGTTGTCAAATGAAATGTTTCCTGTTGTCAAATGAAATGTTTGCTGTTGTCAAATGAAATATTTGCTGTTGTCAAATGAAATGTTTCCAGTTGACAAATGAAATGTTTCCAGTTGTCAAACGAAATGTTTGCTGTTGTCAAATGAAATGTTTCCAGTTGTCAAATGAAATGTTTCCTGTTGTCAAATGAAATGTTTCCTGTTGTCAAATGAAATGTTTCCAGTTTTCAAATGAAATGCGAATGAAGTGTTTCCTGTTGTCAAATGAATTGTTTCCTGTTGTCGAATGAAATGTTTCCAGCTGTCAAATGAAATGTTTCCTGTTGTCAAATGAAATGTTTCTAGTTTTCAAATGAAATGCGATTGAAGTATTTCCTGTTGTCAAATGAAATGCGAATGAAATGTTTGCTGTTGTCAAATGAATTTTGAATGTTTCAGTTGTCAAATGAAATGTTTCCTGTTGTTTCAAATGAAATGTTTCCAGTTGTCAAATGAAACTGTTTCCAGTTGTCAAATCATAACAAATAAGTTTCCTAAGTTGTCAAATGAAATGTTTCCAGTTTTCAAATGAAATGCGAATGAGAGTGTTTGCTGTTGTCAAATGGAAATGTTTCCTGGTGTCAAATGAAATGTTTGCTGATGTCAAATGAAATGTTTCCTGTTGTCAAATAAAATGATGAAATTTTATACATGCATGTGTCCTTGTGTGCCTATCTAGAGAGATTGAAACTCATAACAACATAGATAGATAAATAGATAGATAGATAGATAGATAGATAGATAGATAGATAGATAGATAGATAGATAGATAGATAGATAGATAGATAGATAGATAGATAGATAGATAGATAGATAGATAGATAGATAGATAGATAGATAGATAGATAGATAGATAGATAGATAGATAGATAGATAGATAGATAGATAGATAGATAGATATGTTTACCATGTTTCAAGCAACACCAGCAGTACTTGGGACAGCTGTTGAACACTTTACAACTTATTCTGAAAAAAAAAATTCATTAAAGATAAAAATAATAATAATCCTTGTAGAGTAATGCTGCGTATTAACTAGGAAATATGCAACTGTACTGTAACTGGGAAATGTGCTAGTAAATAGCTGCTGGGAAATGTGCTGTACAATAACAGGGTAATGTGCTTTATTGTAACTGGGAAATGTGCTCTTTTACTGTAACTGGGAAATTTGATGTATTGTAACTTAAATTCGAATTTCATCATCGTTCATGTAAATACTTCTTAATAAGTAGTCATTTGTTGACATTACACTCGATGCACCAATTTAGTTAAATCCAGCTGGGGTTGAAGCCTGCGACGTCTACCACACTGGTGGAGCCAACAATCTCTCGACCACCAAGCCATTCACTGTTAGAGGACATTATATAAAACTAGACCATCATCCCACTCTCCACCCTTCTTTTTCCCCATCTTAACATTCACATAGGCAAAAACTTTAATCAGCTAACCACACACCCTCTCCATCTCTGTCACCCCCCCCTCCCCTGTATTACTTCCAGTCTCCCTCCCCCCTCCACCCGATCCCCATTCACAGACAGTTGAGTATAACGGTACACCAGTTGACAAGTTGCAGTCTCCCCTAGTTTGACAGTCCGGCATTATCCCGTCCCCCCTGAAGGTGCAATGTGATCAGCCCTATCATCTACCTATTCATCCACCGGGTTGGAAAGTACTGTCATTTGTGGGGGCTCATCTTTCATAGATAAACGAGGGCGCTCCGCGGGCCCACCAAATAATAATAATAATAATAAAACGCTGGTGCACCCCCACCCCTCCCCCCACACACACCCATCCTTTTCCGATGGTCTCCCAGCATTTTTTTTTCTTTTTAAATAAGATCTCGTATTTCTTATAACACCCCGTTGGTCCCTCTCTCGCCTCATCCACCCACGAACTCCCCGGTCTGGTCGTCACCAACATTAAGTCTGCTGGAAGAGGTCGGAAGTTCAGAAGATAGACAGAATGGAGTAGGTTGGGAGGGGTGGGGTGGGAGGGATGTTGAATGTCGGCGGAGGATGAAAGCTGTGCAGGTAGAGTTAGGTGGGGTGGGAGAAGAGAGAAAAAGAATAAGAGAGAGAGAGAGAGAGAGGATAAGTGAGAGAGGGGGTGGATGAGATTCTAGCTTTTAGCGTTCATCGCCAGATGCGAGCAATTGGGTCAAGTCTAAGCGAATGTCAGTCAAAGAGGTTGGGATGGAGGTGGAAATGATAATAGAAGAAAATAAAATTGGGGGAAAAAAGAATTCCCATTGCCCTGGTCCTGAACTGAGTTACTCTCTTACGTTGTGTTGGACTGTAGGGTGTCGGGAAAAAGATCGACTGAGAGTTAAATTGAAGGAAGAAAATGTTTTTGTTGTTTTTTGAGATAAATTTAACCCCTCTCCTCCGTCTTCCCCCACACAATCCCCCCCCCACCACCAAAACGTATGTATTTTCAAGCTGTGCTTCAATAATATCAGTGCTAGCATATGGAACCGTTAAAAAAGAAAACAATTTTAATTTGTTTGGCCCCCAACCACACACTTAATAGATCATCATAACATTTGTTGAATCACCATGGAAACTGTAAAGTAATCACGCAGATTGTTTTATAATTTGATTGGAAAAGATAGTTCAACTTTCAAGATAAGAATAATTGCCAGGATGTCAATATCATGAAATTAAAAAGTCTGACATTCATTATATCAACTCCTCGACCTAGATTTCAGACCACCATATCATGTACAGTTTTTTTTTTTAAATTAATATTAATCCATATCCATTGTATGCACTTAATGCACAAAATAACTCAAGGAAATATCTCATTTTTGGACTTCTGACCTTTTTATAAACCAGGAATAAACCAAGGTTCTCTATCTCCCTAGTTCACTCTGTCAGAATTATCATCTTCTTTTTCCAGTAAAACAAATTCAGAACAAATAGTTGGTATTTTATGACTTTTTTTTTGCTTCTGTCAAGACCATTGTCTTAATTTATTGAGCTCAAAACACAAATACTACTTCCACTATCTCGCTCCATAATGACCGAAGTTAATTAGGCAAAACCAAAAAAAAAAAAAATCACCATTCACCCGTCCCCATAACTCGCAGGGTCCATAATCCTTTCATGAGATTCCCTGGTCCGTTTTCTTTTTTTAAAAATAAGAGGGGAGCCAACTCTATCCGGAAACTGGACATTAATTCTCAGAGATCAACAATGGAGTCGCTCCTCGGTTATAGCCCCTGTCCCAGTGCTCACACTCGTAAAGAATGCTTGACCATCAAAAAAGGGAAGAGAACGATAGGTCGGCCGTTAAAAAGAATAAAAGGCCAGTGTCCGTGCGAGGCCAGTGTCCGTGCGAGGTCAGTGTCGATGCTCCGCGATGACCGATCTAATAGGCAAAGAAGAGGAAAAAAGGGTAAGGGGGAGGGGAGGAGGAAGTCGATATCTTGACCAGGGAAGGTCCACACACATCTAGTCATTTAGTACTGGGCTAGCAGCATAAAACTAATGGTCTAATCTGGAGACTTGACGATATGGATTGATTCTTAGTTCCATTGCATCTCTGGCAAATCTCTGTTCATTCATACTTCAAGACAAAAAAAACGGTATTCTTTTGATGAACTTTAAGTCGAATGGCTTAATCATACAAAACAAATCATACAAAACAAATTGGTATTAATTATCAACTCGCGGTAAATGCTTTTTTTTTATATAGTTAGGTTTTAAATCTTAACGCGGGGCGCCCCTGGGATGCGGGGCGTAGGGTGGTCGATCTACCCTTCACTCCTCTAAAGTTCGCAATGACAATTCGAAGACGATGTATAGAAACTTCTGATGACATGAGGCGTTGGAAGTCAATATTGTGTGTAATTGAAGTGTAGTTGTTATTCTGTTTCAAATAAGACATCTTTGTTGGTATTCAATACCCGCTGACTGTTTCAAATAATACATCTTTGTTGGTATTCTTTACCCGCTGACTGTTTGGCAGGTTTACTGTAGCGGGAAAACAAAATAACCTCGTTTCTGTTGTGTAACTGTGTTGAAAAACATTTCTCTTCGGAATGGAACGAGCATTCAAATTAACTATGAATACTGTAAAACCTCTTATTGTTTTTTTTTTAATTTATTTATCTAATGCACACCTTGTTGACTTCATTTGAAAACAAGCAGAATTACCGATGACAATTTTAAACATTGTGTACTTCTAAATCTTGTATAACGAGTTTAAATGATCGAATTCCCCTCAAAACATACAATGAGAAAAAAAGTTTCAAGAAGATGTGACTACATGAAGTTTGATACCAATTATAAAATGGTTTTAAATCAGCTGCTTGTACACCGTAGCTACCATAGTAAGACAATCCGTGTGGTGGACGAAACAGAGAAGTTGTTCCCCCCCCCCCCCATCTGTATGATTGTGACGAGATCACAATGGAAGTGTTTACAGTAATGAGACATATACTAAGTAGATTTTTTTTTATGAATCATTTAATTACAGCCAATAAGTGAACCAATAACATCCGGGTCCTACAATCTTTGTCTGTTGGAACAGCAGGGGGGGTAAGTAAATGTCAATTTGTGTTCCATTACCACCCCCCATCCCCCAATACACACACACACACACACACACCCACACACAAACACACACACACACACACACACACACACACACAGAGAGACACACACAGTTTCTCACAGAGTCTGCACTTCAAACCACCCAACTATTGACTGGAGTTGTACATTTAACTAGGTACAAGGTCAAAGTTGAAAGCTTCTACCCAATAAAACAATAGGTAGGTCTTATAAGACCGAGAGAGTTGGAGCTGTTAGTTTCTCCACAAGTGTGTTGACTATTGTTGAATTGATTATACAATTTGGATGGGTCGGTGGTAATGTCTCTTCTGGCCTCGGCAAAGGTCATGGTGATCTTTGTAACATCCTTCCTCGGGGGTTAATTTCTTTCTGTTCATTCAAATTAAAAAAAAAAAACACACAACTACTGAATCCATTTATTTTGGAAAGTATAAATGCTGAATCCATTTATTTCGGAAAGTATAAATGCTGAGGCCATTTATTTTGGAAAGTATAAATGCTGAATCCATTTATTTTGGAAAGTATAAATGCTGAATCCATTTATTTTGGAAAGTATAAATGCTGAAGCCATTTATTTTGGAAAGTATAAATGCTGAAGCCATTTATTGAAAAAAAAATTCAATAAATGCTAAAGCCGTATTTACGTATTTGCAGAGGATAAAGATTGATGAGGTCTTGTAAGACATTGCACGGGAATAAACATTTGAAAAATAATAATAATGCATTTTGTATTAGTTGATTGACAATATTAGATTGATTGATGTCGACACGTGTCAACTTCATCGGGTAAAGTAGGAAATGTGTCATAGATATTTTTGTTACCATTTATCGAAAAATAAAAGTCTTTATTTATGTATTTTAATCGAATCACAGAAAGATATTGTAAATAGTATTAACTCATGAACAAATACCGTTCGTAGAGATGTCCAGAGAATAAAGCACAGATACAGATACACGTTTTGGGAGCACTTGGTATCGTATTTATGAGGAATTTATGCCAGAAAATGGGTTTCGTCTTTGGGATCCCTAAATGGTTTCCTAGTTTCCTAAACCATTAAAACGGATGAGAACAATAGATGTGCAAAACTTATCACTGAGTAATTTGCAATGGTGTATCTATTGATACTCAACAAATCAATAATCACTGTCAACTCTTAAAACCTTTCAATCTTGCATCTTTTTTTTTTTTTTGTATTAAAATGATTTTTTTTTTGTCTTTGCATAGTACAATCCATGCATTTCAAGAGCTGCTTAATAGCAACACCGTTATATGACTTCATCGTTTAATTGTGAGAAAAAACAAGAGAATTATACTATGAAGTCTTGTTTCGCATGCCATATAAAGCATTCCCTTTTATTAAGAAGTTTGGATACATGAAATGAGATAGACTGACGGACTGAATTATCGATTAACCAGGTGAGTTAATTTCAGGTAATCAGACTTTTTTTTTGTCATGTCTTTTTTCTCAAGGTCGGCAATTATATAATGATTATACTTCATTGGTACAGTCTAGAATTGAGACACACGCTTTCAACATAAACTATGTCATTGGAGCAGGACTTCTTGTTTGAGATGGTGAAAAAAAATTCACGTACCTAGCAATATGTGAAGAAAAAAAGAGTTACAATCAAAGTAGAGTTTGAATTGGAGTGTATTTAACTTATTGATGTAAGACTTGTGTCGATACATGGCGGTCTGCGGATCAAATCTGATCCTCGAAGACAGGGGTCGGCAACCTGCGGCTCTTTCGATCTCAAGTTGCGGCTCTTTCGATGTCAAATGGCGGCTTAATCAAATACCATAATACTGAAACAAAAATTTTAGTGGCTCTTTAAAAAAATTGAGAAAATTGTAAATTATAACTTTTGGCTCTTCCGTCTCAAAAGGTTGCCGACCCCTGCTCTAAGACAGTGTTTCCCAAACGTTTGACATATGTGTATTGTAAAGGTATTAACTTATTGTTTTGTACATGTGTCTGGATCACAGTTTTTAAATAACTGGAGATCCGGGTTTTTTATGTTTCCGAAAGGAATTAGTTCGAAAATTGTTCTTGAGAAGTGTAGACGTATTTTTCAGTTAGCAATGTTTTATACCTTTGAGGAAGGTCAGTTAGTATTCGATGTACTTTTTTTGAAGTAAAGTGAAGTTTGTAATCCGACATTATCGGAACTATTATAATATCCAGTGATATGTTTGTATTTTAACGTGTTCGTTTATAAACGTATTGAATCAGCAACTTCTGACTTAAGTTTCATTTATTTGGAGTGAATGACAATCATGGAGTGGAAGGTCATCGATACCACAACGCCTCCACATTCCCCACTATTCATAATATCAGATGAACCACCCCGACATGTTCACCCTCATTTCTTTTTTTATTTTCGGTATAATGAGTAACTCTAGAAACAACAGCAACAACAACAACAACAACAACAACAACAACAACAACAACAGCAACAACAACAACAACATCAACAACAACAACAACAACAACAACATAGCATATATTCTTTTTTAAGGTCATGGTAACCCCTCATTTCATCGTTTTCACGTCAGACGTGCATGTTTACCCCCCCCCCCCCCCCGAGGTTCTCAGCTCGGTCTAGCTCGTACCCCTGCTAGACTCTCTCCCCCCCCCCCGGTGTGCGCGTACCTCACGTTTGGGAAACACTGCTTTAAGACATGTATGTCTTCATGGTGTCAAACAATGTTAAAATGTATTTTGTGTTTGGACATATCCGTCTCAGTAGCCTTACTTATATGTTGTTACTATTTCGCTGGCTTACAACATAATGTGACCTATTAAAGTAACATAAAAAATAATGACAACAGGTAAAAGCAATATTGTTTTATTTAGATGCTGGCATTCTCTCTCTCAGTTACAGCTCATCTCTGTGGAAAGATACAAATTACTCACAGTAAAATTAGGAAATTAAAAGTTTTTTTTTTATATACGCTTTCATTTAATTCACTCTGTCTGGCCGTTCTTGTGTTTGTCGTGTTTCGGGAAAATTGTAAATCAATTATCACCACCAGCTTCTCAAGGTTCGATCCATTTGAAATTTTGAGCACTTGTGTATTCTAGATGACAGGGCATTATTTCAAAAACGTGTCAGTCAATGGATGAAAAATCTTGTAGACAACGAGCAGGGCGGGTGGTCGTGTGGTAAAGCGCTCGACTGTCGACCTGAGGGTCCCTGGTTCGATCTCCGGTGAGTACCAACTACCAAAGTCCCCCGGTATATCTCATCCTTACAGGTACTTCACACATTAATAAATGGGAATTTTGTTTGGGTACCATTGTAGGATTCCCTCCCTTCCCCAGCACATTGTTTTATCCATTTGGTGGGACGGGTGGTACATGATGCTTGTAAGATCAAGTTCTTTTGAAGAACTCACATGACTTTCTTGATTTCTCCTGTAGTTAGTTGTAAGTTTATCCTTGATTATCAACAATAGTCATTGAATATTCGTTATGTTTGATTGTAGAACTTATACGTAGTCAATTAACCGCGAAATGAGCCAGGTGTCAAAAGGTTCTGAACGTTTTCTATGTCAAACTCTACCACAGTAACTTAGTAACTTCAATGAGTACAAGTAATGGCATCCTTGAGGTGATGGTCGAAGCACTTTCAGTGGTGTGTCTATTGAACTTCTCAAGTCATCCAACAAACTGTCCACTCAGACCCCCATCTCATTCGTAAACCATATTTTTTTTTTTATTAAATACAATCGTTCGTGTACATTGAATATACAATCAGGCTCATAATTTGTAGCCAGGGCCGGATACGATTGCTGTGGGCCTAATGCATTTTGTCAAAAACAATAATGACAAGACTATTCACAAAAAGCGAAATAAACTGATGAAGGAGGGCCGATATTTGTACAGGGCCTAACGCCTTAGCCTTATCAGGCCAATGATTACTTTAGCCATGTTTGTAAGACTAGCTGACTCAATTAAAGTAATCTAGCAAGTATAAAGAAGATGTGGGGGTGGGGGGGGGGGTTAATAATTGAATTTAGGTTAAACGATTTTTTATAGTACATCTAAACTAGTAAAACATGGTAATTAGTCAGCAATGTAAAGATCATGAATATGATATTCAAAAGAACCACTTTTAAAGATCACATAAATATGAAATATCCAGAAGACAATCTACACAGAGCCCCACCAATAAATTTTAACATCTCGAATGGTGTTCCTTCTTATTGCCTGAAGTGGAAATCATCAGCAGTAATGCCACAGGTCGTATTTATTTCTTGGTTCAACTAAAATTGATGTCGAGCTTGTTTCCTTCAGCTGTAACGAGTTTTATCAATTCATTTTTGTGTATTTAGAAAAGTTCCCTTAGCCCTAAAGAGCCCATTGGTGAAGATGAGATGTAGAATTCATCTGTTTTTTGTAACCAAGGCATACTAAGTGGTTTTGTAGCTAACACAACGCCCATCCGCCTTTACTTCCCCAACTTAAGTCCGGCACTCATTTAAAGCTGGGTGAATTTGAGGGATAATGTCCAACTTTCACCATGACCTATACATTTTCCCTTACCTAGAATCGAACCCAGGACCCCTATGTCTACCGTCGACCAATGTACACCACTCGTCCACCCAACCCTTAATTTATGTATTTACAAGTTGAAAAGCCTAAGATAACAGGGCGAAACATTAAGAAAGTTAGACACTGAGGTAAATAAACACTTTCCAATCCAGGTACTTTTAAAATGACTTGAGGATTTTTTCATTGATAAAATAGTTAAAAAAAAACAAACAAAATCACTGTCCTAACGGAGCCGCGCAATCGTTTGGCAGACGACAATACCAATACTGCAGAGTTATCATTCTTCAAACCCCCGTCACATGATAAATGACGTCATACCCACGTCTGCTCGCCGAACAGACAGACTATTTCTGGCGCAGACTATCTTGACATTTTCCTGACCTGTTTCTATTTCAGTATCACCATAATTATCGTCTGATATCAAAATAACATCTAAGTTTAAACGCATCCTCCCCCCTCCCCCACCACCCACCACACCCATTACACCAGCAACATAGTCCCAGCTTGTACGGACCTGAAGGTCAAACGTGTACTTGTATTTGCTATAATCTGCTAAGATAATTCAAATAAGAATGCTAATTATAAGGCGATTTCCTTATCCAATTTTGTAAACACACGTTTCGAAAATGTTCATATTTAGTCATTCTAATAGACAGGCAAACTAGGCCACTTACCCCCCCACACACATTTCTATAGGGACCCCCCACCCCACCACACACACACATTTCTTTAGGGACCCCCCCTCACATTTCTATAGGGACCCGCCGCCCCCCACCCCCACATTTCTATAAGTACCCCCCCCCCACACACACACACTTCTATCTTGAAGCGCCCAACCCCCTACAATTTCTATAGCGACCCCCCCCCCACACACACATTTCTATAGGGACCCACACCCCACCCCCCCACCCCTAATTACAAATTACAATTAAATTTAATATATAACTTGTACTTATTGCATGGGGCCCACAAGTAATTCTCTTTCCACGGCCACCAAAACATGCATGTATACATTTAGATACTTCGAATTTGAAGATATTTAAAAAAAAAAAACTATCTTCTCTTCAATCCGACATTGACTACGGAGGCACCACGGTGGATGGGAAATGAAAGGTTTGACTTAGGTCACCTAGGTCTCTTGAACTGGAACCCAACCAGTTTCCGATACATTCCAGACACCCCTATTCACGTACGTGTCCGATAAGATGTCGATGTATAAAACTAATGGACTGAATTCAACGTTTGAGAAATGTGTTGAAGCTCGAAGATTCAATTCTACATAATTGGTCGAGGGATCGAAAATTAAGTACGAAGAAATCCAATTCCGACATTTTGAATAAGATTCATTATCTCTTATTCCCGATGTCACTGTAATATGTCATCACCATCATCATCACCATAACCATCATTACCATCCCCATCACCATCATTATCACCAACATCATCACCATCACGATCATCATCACTATCATCACTATCATCATCATCACTATCATCATCATCACCATAATCACTATCATCATCAAATCGCCTTCATCACTATCATCATCATCACTATCATCATCACCATCATCATCACTATCATCATCATCACCACCATCATCATCACTATCATCACCATCATCCTCACTATCATCATCATCATCACCATCATCATCACCATCATCATCACTATCATCATCACATCGCCATCATCACTATCATCCTCATCATCATCATCATCATCACTATCATCATCACCATCATCATCACTATCATCATCATCACCATCATCATCACTATCATCATCACTATTATCACCACCATCATCATCACTATCATTATCACCATCATCATCACTATCATCATCACCATCATCATCACTATCATCATCATCATCATCACTATCATCATCATCACTATCATCATCATCATCATCATCACCATCATCACTATCATCACCATCATCATCACTATCATCATCACCATCATCATCACTATCATCATCATCATCTTCACTATCATCATCATCATCACTATCATCATCATCACCATCATCACTATCATCATCATCATCATCACTATCATCATCACCATCCTCATCACTATCATCATCATCATCATCGCCATCATCACTATCATCATCATCACCATCATCAGTTTTAACCATCAACATTTTATTTACTTTCAAAAATGCCCTACATCTCATGAAATTGTGTCCCTAAAATGTATCTTGCACATCTTCTCTCTCTCTCTCTCTCTCTCTCTCTCTCTCTCTCTCTCTCTCTCTCTCTATCTATCTCTCACTCATTCTCTTTCTCAAATACACATTAACACTAACCATAAAATTTAGCCCTAACCCTGACCGTTTCTGTATTTATTCCTTATGCATTTTTTTTCTCTCCAGTCTTTCTATTCAACTAATCCTTCAAATTCACTCCAACGCATTCGGCCTAAGAAGAAGTCACTTAATCCTTATCCATAGTGACCTCTTCAAAGTACCTATAAAGCAAAAAAAAAAACACCAGAAAGTAATAAACCTCAATAGGTATATAAAGTTGTGTTTTGCCCCCCCCCCCCCACATGCGATATTCGAGGTTTTAAGGGAGTGGACAGCACTTATTCTACGAACGTCAGTTTGTCACCATTTAATGTCCACCTCGACACTCGAGCCGTGGTCCACTTCACTCAGATTAACATTATTTATGACCGTCTCTGACTCGTCTCAAGGCCACCGAGTGGTCAGTGAGTCCTTCTTCCTTTTTATTTTCTTCTTTTTTTTTTTGACACGTCATTGTCCGGCGGTGTTGACGAGGCGTGACAGTTAAATAGCATCTGACACTCGTGTCCGTGTGGAACCTCACCATGTAGTCAAGTATCCCGCTGTAGTACATTTTTATGTCGGTCCGAGTTTATCTAGGGGGGGGGTAGTTTTATTGCCCCCCTACCCTTTATACATTGACCACAGGAAATTGACCACTGTCTTGTTTCCAAGGTGAAGGATCGAAAGATTACACGGGTGGCTGAAGGGGAAGGGGGTTTAGTTGAGGTTTATCCTCCATCTCCTGTACAGAGCACACATTTTTGTGTTATCAACCAGCGATCGTTACGATGTAATAAATACGTTAAGTAGAAGCTAACAGTTGTTACTTTATACAAACAGCACTAAGTAGGAACAAGCAATCGTTACTTTATACAAACAGCACTAAGTAGGAGCAAGCAATGGTTACTTTATACAAACAACACTAAGTAGGAGCAAGCAATGGTTACTTTATACAAACAACACAAGGTAGGAAGAATCACTTTTTACATTATAAAAACAACGGAAAATTAGGGACATTAGGACATAGCAGTCAGATTGGTCACATCAGGCAATGATTCTCTTAGCCCCTGTGCCTTGTGTTGAGGGCCTCGGAATAAAGGATTGTGTGTAACCCAAACACTCGTCTTGTACGCTTCAACCTTTAAAATCTCCGTCCGGTACTTTCACATCATCTATATTAGGTATGGCCAATAGTTGGGTAACTGTCATCAGAGGGGACACAGTCGTTGAGACGGTTAGGGGCTCAAGATTATAATTCACTGGAATAAAATGTATCATTTATAATGAACCGATACGCTTCACTGCTACACAGCCCCGTAGCCAGGGGGGCTGGGGGCCGTGCCCCCCCCGCTAGGTGTGGAGTGCCCCCCCCCGCTTAAAAAGAAGAAAGAGGAAAAAATAAAGAAAAAGTAACTAAAATGAGAAGGTACCCCCTTGCTAGGTATTGGTGCCCCCCTGCTTACTTTGACCTGGCTACGGGCCTGCTGCTACATCATTCAACAGCCAGTGAAATTGAAAAAAAATGTGTGTCACCTTGCACTAAAACCCCTGGTCTGCATTTTGATTCTGTTTGAACAACTCGCAGACATACACAAACACAAGCTTGTACACTTATGGTGGACAGTGGTTTTTTGGTCACACAGTTCAACTATCAGTGTGTACAACATTGAAATAACAGAATCAATCAACAAACAAGTTTCATATACATGGCAAGAAATGTTAAATAAATGTAGTCAACATTACAGACATTACATACTTTCTCTATCAATGACACCGTATACTATTCTTAAAAAAAAAAAACACACTTTTTTTGTTTACATTTTTTGGTTGTATTTAGAAGCAACTTGTTAAAAAATCAACACAGATTGAATTATAAATCAACGTCTTAGTCTAGTTCTGCTAGCGACCATTCTCATAGGTCAATAATTGTTCCTGCCAGTCATTGGTTAATATCTGTAATCATTCATAAAATGTTGTGACGACTTATGAGATTTACAGCATAGAAGAAGAGATCACGCGGTTCAATATTAGACTTATCAAGAGCACTGTTGGCCGAGCGCCTGTTTTTGAGCAGAAGTTAAGTACGGAGTGATACGGTTCGTTGAATTGTGCATTAACGTCTGCCATCTGTGCCATAAGATTTATACTGGAATATCGCAGTACAAAACCAAAAAAAAAAAGCGCACTTCAAATACGAGGAAGTTTCGTGAAAAAATCCGAGTGCTGACTTCTTCCTGAAACTAGATCTTTAATAGAATGTAATGAAGACACATAATATGTAGTCACTGGATTGTGTCCTTGAGGAATTTAAATATTAACGTCTTTTGTCGCAAGATGTTGCAGAAGGGAAACAGCGGGCGGGACAGACATTGGGGGTCTGTATAATATAGAACTTGTAGTTTTTAATTACATATTTGTAACAATATTGTGTCGGTATCTTAAGATTTTCTTCACTTGTCCAAGGGGGACCATTGATGTGAATGAAGTGTGTCCCTGTAAAGATAAGATGAAATCTCTTAGACCTGTAATACCACTAACGAGACGGGTTTTTTTTTTGTTTTTGTGGTACCCTTACTTACAGAAAGATGGACTCGTGCAGTATAATCTATTGGTTTAATCATTCGACCACAGACCGATGAGCTACCGTTTAGAGTTTAGAGCAAGTCTATTGTCAAACTACTAGATGTTGAATTAAACCCCTATTGCAGTGGTCCCCAACCTTTTTCTAGCCACGGACCATTCAGCGTTTGATAATTTCACTGCGGCCCACTGGAAAAGGGGGGGGGGGCGTTGATTATTTCTCGTCCACGGAAAGTCTCACACGCACGAGATTAATAAATTTACAAAAAAGAAAGAATTAAGTGTTTCTTGGGCGGCCCAGTAACATTCGTTCCACGGACCGGTACCAGACCGCCCGCGACACGGGGGTTGAGGACCACAACCCTATTGGACATAAATATGTAAATTATATGTAGATTATGTGATGTTTATTGTTTTTAAAATTAGAAACTGTTTTAGTTGTCTTAATTTTATCCAAGAAATCCCAATGTTATAAAACGTAAAACAAACAACAATCTTTCCATATTATTACGTCATCGTTGCGTGTCACTTCCGATCTCTCAAGATGAGTTGTTTTTTTTTTTGTTTATCCATCTCTCGACCAGATAATGACCAGCCTGAAGTTAAGTTAATGTTTACTCTCTCACTTCGCACACAGAGTAAGGAACATGGGGTCGTCCGATGGTAAATAGTTTTCCCACCTTGACCACTTCACCAGTGGACAGTGTCCAGTTTAATAACACTTGAAGATCTCTATGTGATTTTATTTTTTTTTGAAGTACAATTCCAACCAGCCGCAGGTAATGAAATTAAATAGTTGGTAATTGGTGGATGTAAAGTAGAGCATAGCTTGATATACCTACAATGACGTCAGCAAGCGACTTTTGCCTCCTGTGTGTACTCGTCTAATGGATGAGTGATCCAGAAGAGGTTGGGGGTGGGGGAGGGGGAGGGGGGGAGAGTATCTTCCACAAAGTCAAGGGCATCTTGCACAAAGTCAAGGGCATCTTGCACAAAGTCACATTTCTGATTGATATTGTGAACCAATTAAAAGTATTGTTTCAATCAATGGTTTGAAATTATCTTTTTAAATCAATCCACCTACATTGCTAGCAACCATTGGTATGTCAATCTGTCAGTCCTTCAGTCCATTCAGTCGGCACATCCAGCTACCTATTGGCATGGAACTCTTACACGTTTTGCCTCGACAAAGTAAAGGGGAAAGGGGGGAAGTGGTACAGCATCACTGTCTAAAACGAGTGCTGACATTGATAGGTTCAGTTAATTAACATATTCATGATCCAGGGTACACACTATTTATGGAGGCGTTTCTAGACTAACACCCCCTCCCCGCGCACACACACACACACGAATGATAATGAGTTAGTCTGAAGATATTTGGTTTTAGGCTTTATCGACCTGCTACAATATTGTACATCACCGCATACATTTATTATGAACCGACTATCATATCACCAGCACCAGTTACATCTTCCCATAACTACATTATGAACCGACTGTCAAATCACCATCACAAGTTACATATTCCCATAACTACATTATGAACCGAATGTCATATCACCAGCACAAGTTACATATTCCCATAACTACATTATGAACCGACTGTCATATCACCATCACAAGTTACATCTTCCCATAACTACATTATGAACCGACTGTCATATCACCATCACAAGTTACATATTCCCATAACTACATTATGAACCGACTGTCATATCACCATCACAAGTTACATCTTCCCATAACTACATTATGAACCGACTGTCATATCACCATCACAAGTTACATATTCCCATAACTACATTATGAACCGACTGTCATATCACCATCACAAGTTACATCTTCCCATAACTACATTATGAACCGACTGTCATATCACCATCACAAGTTACATATTCCCATAATAAACTTCTTTAAAAAAAAATAAAAGAATAAAGAAAAGGGGGTGGGGGGTAATCTGGGGAAGGCGAAGCAAACTAAACATTTGATGATTCTTTGAAACCGGTTTCCCCCCCCCCCCGACACAATAGTCCTTTAACGAGCTGCTCCATTAGGAGAAAGTATCAGGTCAAAAAAAAAATGGCCCCCAGGTAACTACGCCACTGTCAATATATCGGAAGAAATCATTAATAATAGCCCCTCCCCCCACCCCACCCCACACCCCGCACCCCCTTGTAGTCTTTTTTTTTTCTCATTTAAAAGGAGAACAAGAGAAAAAAAAATCAGGCTGAGGGGTTTAAAAAAAAATGTTGTCTTGGGGTGAGGTGGGGTAGAATTGGTGGGTAGACCCCACCCCTCCACCGAAGAGGAGGAGGGGGGAGGCGGCGGCTAACAAGGGCGCGGTCCCTCTATGTAATTATTCTCTACAGTTTCAAAGCCATTGAGAGTAGGGGAAAGGGGGGGGGGAGGGGAGGGTAAGAAGGTGGTTAAATGGTGGAAGAGAGGGAAATGATTTGCCCGGAAGAGTCTTTTCTCATCACCTACATTGTACATGACACAGTCGGCGACTTTGTATATGTGTGTGTATGTGTGTGTGTGTGTGTGAAATTGAACGTTTTAAACTCTAAGAGAATATAAGGAGAACTGGCTAATGGTTACCTCACAAGTTCCCAGGGTAAAGGAGTGTGTGTGTGTGTGCGTGTGCGTGAGGTAAAAGAAGGGTTGAAGAAGTGACAGGTAAATCTACATCAGGGGTAAATTACCTGGACTGGGGGGGGGGGTAACAATAAAAACTTTCTGAGGTTATGAACACTTGATAGACATTAATAAAAATTAGATTAAAAAAAAATTACATTGGACAGGATGGTAGGGGTAATTCTGACAAAAACAAAATGTGTAAGTAAAGGTCACTAAAGGGTTAAATATTTCCCCAACCCTGCCCATGGACAATGAGTTAAAAACAATCCATCGGATTCGGGAAATCCAAATTATCGGAATTTATTAGGTTGTTGGTTGTCGGAATCAAAACTGTCTAAAAAATTACAGATATCATTATAATCATTAGCACTCTGGTCGAAGATTTGTTCAAGCATGCAATGGAAGTCTGTTAGTTCTATATAGAGGTAATCGGTTGGTTGCAGAAGAAGTAGTAAAGTTATTAGTATAGGTAAACATTGCGCAATTATTTCATTATTCACTGGTCACTGATATGAAATATATAACTTGGTTTCTTCACCAGCCTAATATTTGTTTCCGTCTATTAAAATAATTAGTAAAAAATAAACAATCAAAGTTTGAAATGTCTTTACTTTTTAGTTTTTTTAATAAACTCTGAGACCTTAACAATCCTAACTCAATGAAAGTATCTTTGCACATTACATAGAAAAACGTATCTCTTTTTTCTGTAAGATGCACACAGTTATCAATTTATTCTTCAAGATGAAGTACAAGTTTGGGGTGTTAGAGAGTACTTCTATCAAATGTTTTTGTTTAAGTGCATCAGTCAATTTATTAAACACCATATAATGACTATAAATGACAGCAAAGTTATCTGGGTATAACAAGATAGAATTATAGATTAAGACACTGTTGGGTGTAGAGACAGTAAGGTTGTAAAATGCAGACTTTGAGACGAAGAATAAACAGATAGATAGATAGATAGATAGATAGATAGATAGATAGATAGATAGATAGATAGATAGATAGATAGATAGATAGATAGATAGATAGATAGATAGATAGATAGATAGATAGATAGATAGATAGATAGATAGATAGATAGATAGATAGATAGATAGATAGATAGATAGATAGATAGATAGATAGATAGATAGACCGATAAACTTTTTTCTTGGTGACACCTGAGATATAGTACACATCAAAGCAATCTTTCTATCGGCAATGACATACGTTTTGGAACAGATCAAATTTCCTATTCCGCCAGTGGAAGTGAGAACATCTTAAGTTCACTTTCTCAGCAACAATTTTCCATTTCTACCCCCCACCCCCCACCCCCCCCCCACACACACCCAGTAAGTGTCACCTTCCCATCCCAATTTTTCCTATCACCTAGAGGAAGATGGTTGACCTGTGTGTGATAGGTCAAAATAGAAGGGGAAAAAAAAAACATTTTATACTGTTGAGCAAAGCACCATCTTCATTCAAGTGTGGAAAGGAAGCGGTGGTCTACGTTCTCACGGGCATACACGGCAAGGTGGGAGACACGAAATGTGTTTATTCTGTGGTATAAAATCTGACGAGGTCAGTAGTGGGGTGTGGGGGGGGGGGTCGTACGATGCACCCACCGGGGACTGAGAGACGGAATTGCAAAATGTCTGCTTCCTGTACGACATGATGGGAATGTCTTCCGGGGGAGGTCACCGCGGAGAATCATGGGATGTGGTGGGAGTGGCAATGTCCGCGTTGAGACGGATACCCGGAAATGGAACAATAGGCTTTTTTTGTGGAACAACGTATTGGGTCATTCTCAATTTTTGACGGTCCACACACCCCCCCCCCACCACCCTAAGTTTAAGGTGTGCATGGGATTGTTTTGTGTGGGAGTCTGGAGAGTGTGGGAGGAAGATTGTGTGGGCGTAAATCATTTAAAGAAAAAAAGAAAGGATAAAGGCGGGGGTTGGGGAGAGGGGGGGGTATTGTTTTGTATGAAACAAACAAGAGTAGCTCTCAGTTTGGTAAAACTTGTACCTGCGATTTTCTCTTTAGTCCCCCACAGGTTGTTCAAAACGCATGGGTGTGTCTACGTTGGGCAGTTATTGACCTCTTGATGGAGCCGTCCAGGGGTACGCAGCACCGTTCACCGCTCACCAGTTTAACGGGTCGGCTATAATTCAACAGGATGCATATAGTTCCGGTATACAACCCGTGGGTGTTGGGGGCGGGGGGGGGTAGCTGCAGCGAAAATGTGTTTATATTTCCTGTTTACGGAATGGCCTTTCAGTGTTTGACCAATTACTAAAAAACTCATTAAATGACCACATAAATCACACTGTAACACAGTCACACAAACACACAGTCACACAATCACACTGTCACATTAATTAAACAAACCGGAACATTATAAAGTACTATTGGGCTATGCCGGGGTCGGCAACCTACGGCTCGCGAGCCGCATGCGGCTCTTTCGATGTCAAATTGCGGCCTTCCAGTTCCATGTGGAAATAATAATACTTATATTATTGTATATACCTAATCCTAATCAAATACCATAACATTGAAATGACAATTTTAGTGGCTCTTTAAAAACTGAGAAAATTGTAAATTATAACTTTTGGCTCTTCCTTCTCAAAAGGTTGCCGACCCTGGGCTATGCACTTAACATTTATTGAACAATAAACTATCGGCATGTCCTGTACATTACCATCTGTGTGTATAGCACAAGACCATAAGTATGTCTTAAAGGATGAGATTTTCCGACTTACCAATAAATATCCTAATATGAGATAAAGCTAAATGCATATGCATATTTATAGCATGGTACAATCAGGGTTAGGGTTAACCATAAGTTTTATAAAGCTTACGACATAATCTCTGCAAACAGAAATCAGACTATAAAGATTCTCCAGGGATCTTACTTGCCAATGTGTAATTGTTGTCATTTTGCTCGCATAATCTCTAGGCCTCCCCTAACCTTAATCCGGCCCTGGATACAACAATTAGGAGAAAGGCTAGAGGCTGAGCCCTCTATCCACCAGTACAGAAAGGCGATACAAATAATTATATGCCCAACATTAGTAATTATTGTGTAGTCCCGGTAAACGAAATTAATTATAAAGCATTCATTCGAATATAATGATTGCAGTGTATTCATACAGAGAAATCGCGAACTCCGACGGATGCTTGTTCTTAGTGCAAGACAAACTTTCCGCCTAGAACTCCCCCCAGCACAATGTCTAAGAATGGACCTGGTTAATCCAAGACATGCCTCTCGATAATTTGTTCCGATTAAATAAAAAAGATGGTGAATATGTACGCAAAAAAAATGATTATAGTTCGGAACCAAAATACACCAATGACATCTTCTGAAGGAAAGGCAGGAGACAAAGATGAACTGCTGTTTAGTTCTTCCTAGGAAAGAGACAAAGAGGAACTGCTGTCTGGTACTTCCTAGGAAAAAGAAAAAGATGAACTGCTGTTTGGTACTTCCTAGGAAAGAGACAAAGATGAACTGCTGTTTGGTACTTCCTAGGAAAGAGACAAAGATGAACTGCTGTTTGGTTTTTCGTTGCTGAAAATATCATTTAACAAGGATGCATTGGATTATATCGATATGTTACAGCCCGATAGTGGACATTCCGGTGGTCAATAAGAACCACATTACAGCCCGATAGTGGACATTCCGGTGGTCAATAAGAACCACATTACAGCCCGATAGTGGACATTGCGGTGGTCAATAAGAACCACATTACAGCCTGATAGTGGACATTCCGGTGGTCAATAAGAACCACATTACAGCCCGATAGTGGACATTCCGGTGGTCAATAAGAACCATATTACAGCCCGACGGTGGACATTCCGGTGGTCAATAAGAACCACATTACAGCCGATAGTGGACATTCCGGTGGTCAATAAGAACCACATTACAGCCCGATAGTGGACATTCCGGTGGTCAATAAGAACCACATTACAGCCTGATAGTGGACATTCCGGTGGTCAATAAGAACCACATTACAGCCCGATAGTGGACATTCCGGTGGTCAATAAGAACCATATTACAGCCCGACGGTGGACATTCCGGTGGTCAATAAGAACCACATTACAGCCGATAGTGGACATTCCGGTGGTCAATAAGAACCACATTACAGCCCGATAGTGGACATTCCGGTGGTCAATAAGAACCACATTACAGCCTGATAGTGGACATTCCGGTGGTCAATAAGAACCACATTACAGCCCGATAGTGGACATTCCGGTGGTCAATGAGAACCACATTACAGCCTGATAGTGGACATTCCGGTGGTCAATAAGAACCACATTACAGCCCGATAGTGGACATTCCGGTGGTCAATAAGAACCACATTACAGCCCGATAGTGGACATTCCGGTGGTCAATAAGAACATATTACAGCCCGATAGTGGACATTCCGGTGGTCAATAAGAACCACATTACAGCCCGATAGTGGACATTCCGGTGGTCAATAAGAACCACATTACAGCCTGATAGTGGACATTCCGGTGGTCAATAAGAACCACATTACAGCCCGATAGTGGACATTCCGGTGGTCAATAAGAACCACATTACAGCCTGATAGTGGACATTCCGGTGGTCAATAAGAACCACATTACAGCCCGATAGTGGACATTCTGGTGGTCAATAATAGCCACGGTCAACAATATTTTCAATATCCGTTACTTCAGTCCATGACGAAATTGATTGAGAGATAGGCGATGCTGAGTAGATGAAAATAAAAACCTGGCTCATCTAGAACCGCAAACATCGCAACGAACAGTGGCATTGATGTAGATAAATACAACGTATACCTGCTTATACATCAATACATCAGTACAACAATACATCAGTACAATATATCAGTGCATTAATACATCAGTACAATACATCAGTACATCAATGCGTCAGTACAACTATTCATTAGTACAACAATACATCAGTACAACAATACGTAAGTACAACAATACATCAGTATAACAATACATCAGAACAACAATACATCAGTACAACAATACATCAGTACGTAAATACATCACTACATCAGTATAGCTATACATCAGTACAATACATCAGTACAACAATGCATCTCTACAACAACACCAGAGTACAAAAATACATCAGAACAACAATACATCTGAAAAACAATACATCAGTACAACTATCGGTCTTCTTGGAAGAGAGTCCTCCTATCCACACACTGTGAAACTACTTGACATTTTCTATATCCATTCCTCCAGTTATGATGACATACAGACAGCGTGATAATAATAATAAGATACAAACTAAGAAAATTAAATGGCGAAGAGAAATTCATAATAATATTATTTTTAAACCGGGGGAGATGGGATGCGGAGAAATATTTAATTGTTATTTGTTCTTTGTCAGAGATGGCTAGTGCTCTGAACCTAGCAGAATAAACGTGACATCGCACTTCTAATGTTAATTGAATTCTCCCCCTGACACCTTGTTTCTTGACTTGATTTAGTTGTAGAGCAGAGATCGTCCGGTGTTATTTAGTTTGTTAGTGTTAGGTAGACTTGTTTGAATTGATGAACTTTGTGACCGGGGGTTTTAGCGTTATGCTTCGAGGATTAAACATATTGATCATGTTGTAAGGTATTTGTGACGTGTATTGCATTCAATAAAGCGATGATCAGTGTCATATTTGTGTCAACTTGACTTATAGTCTTTTATTGAAAGTGTTTGTGCGATTCATTCTATGTTTATTGTGGAAAAATAAAAAATACAAGAAAGAAATAATAAGTAGAGCACTAGCCATCTCTGACATTCTTCCCCTCCCCCCCTCTCCCCAACACACCGTCCCCACAGCATCAATATCCAAGTACATCTCAACCAATAGTCTTTGTGGGTCTTTTTTTTTTATCTATACCCTGACCTCTCAAATATATATTTTCCCCCTTTTTGACCGATGAGTGGACTTTGGCTTGAATTCTTGGGGAAAGGTCTAGTAAGCAGCTAAAGAGTAGAGTGAGTGACACATGAGTTATGCCCTTGTCGTCCAAAGTTTAGAAATATTACCTCCCCCCTGATCTTCACAATTCAATGCGATATGTCAAAAGATCTCAACAAAAAATATGTGGTAGAGAGAGCCGGGCCAAATTTTTTTTATATCCGATTTTTTTTCTTTCTATCAGCCCTGTCATTATTTGTCTTCCCTGGCAATCGGACACTGGTCAGGCTGTCTAGGATGACCGGTGATGACCTCTCCCGGCCAACCATCCCACAATGGGCAGTTTGTCCCCGGGTACCCATCACTCATTTCATTTTTATTTATTTTTTCCCATTCTACCCTTCCCCCCCCTCCCCACTCCACCTTATTTGGTTTACGGCCTTGCTGAAGACTTCTTTTTTTTAAAATAAAATCATTCAACTGTGAACGGTGTCCAGTGCTTGAGTGACATTTACTTTCATTATTATTATCAATATTATTTTTAAGAGATGAAATACAATAATATGAGGATGTATATTATTTATAACACAACAAAACAATTTAATAAAATAATATCGATTTGGGCTCTGCGTTAAATCGAAAGTAAAGAATTAATACAACAGTATTCCCAGTTTAAAATACATTCATCATGAAAAAATCGGATCTGCCCGAAATAAAAAAATAACCTAGCCTACCGATCAAGCCTAAGGGGATATAACTCTATGCGAAGGTTTTGCAGGGTACAGCTAGTAAGAAATAATATACAACAAACAACAAATAATTGGCTTCAACGTTTCATTGAACGGAAAATGTCCGTCTGACACACTCAGACTTAGCAGACGATCGTGCCCTATTATCGTACATAGATAGATTCTGTTTTCTCATTTGAAGGATAGATTCTAACACCATTGGCGTAGCGAGCTTAATACCTTTTTAGCACCCCCCACCCATTCGAAAAACATATCATATTATATGCAAAATATACCATTTGGCGCCCCTTTGTGAGTATCACCCGGGGCATGATGTCCCCTTGTCCCCCCCCCCACCCGCCGCTACGCCACTGTCTAACACATACATCACGCTTGTGTCTACAAAGGAAAAAAATCCTTTTGAGTTTTGTTATATTTGTTTTATCTTCTTAAAAGAACAACAAAAAAGCAAGTTCAGTTGAATTCATTACAAATTGGTAGAATTGGTCAAATATCCAACAGTTAATCCTATTAGTATCCATGATCCCTGACCGGACAATCCCTTCACCTCAAAGACTTTAGTTCAATAGAGCCTGTCCAGTTTTTTTTATTCTGGTCATCGTCGGACACTGCTTTTTGGTTAGTCCTCGGGTCAGCAGCAGCTGGAAAGTTTTTAAAAGCTCGCCGAAGTTCATCCATTCACTCGATGACACGGGGTCAAAGGTTACCGGTCAAGTGTTTTATTTATTTTTTCTGCTAAAAGTCGAGAACAAACTTTTCAGAGTCCACACCTTATCAAAACCCTCTACCCCCACCCCGTAATTTATAGAAACCCGTCCAATGTCCTAAATTTGTTCAATTTTTTTTTTTAAATTTCATTTACTAGCCAAGATTGACCAGTACATTGAGTGTAAAGAGAGGAAAACAGCCTGCATGTGTACTAAACCATTTACTATGAGTACTAGTTTACTCTTCAGTTAAAGAGGTGCTGATAGAAATTATGTTGTTGTTGTTGTTTTGAGGCTTTTTTTTTATTTACATACATAGCAATTACAAAAATTATTACGTCATTAAACTTAAAATTATTTATTCAGTTTAGATCTTTTCTTATGACCGTAAATTAACTTAAAAAAAAAATGAACTAGTTTTATTACATTGAGAGTATTTTATTTATATAAATGTATTTCGTTAGAGTCTTTGACGTTTAATGGGTTTGTTTCGGCTATTTTTGTATGCTATAGTTTTTTCATCGAATTATTGAATTCAACAAAACTAAAGAATGTAAATAACTGGCAGGATAGTTGTTAAAAACTGTCACATTTCATACACGAACTTTTATAACGTTTTATATTTGAATCATAACAAGACGTATAACATTTTTTTTTTGTAAACGTGTTTCCCATCATGTGTAGTGTAACTATGTTCCCTCCCACTCCATACACTACCCGCATACATGTATGTGACCCTCCCCCCCCCCACTCCATACACTACCCGCATACATGTATGTGACCCTCCCCCCCACTCCATACACTACCCGCATACATGTATGTGACCTCCCCCCACTCCATACACTACCCGCATACATGTATGTGACCCTCCCCCCCCACTCCATACACTACCCGCATACATGTATGTGACCCTCCCCCTCCCCACTCCATACACTACCCGCATACATGTATGTGACCCTCCCCCCACTCCATACACTACCCGCATACATGTATGTGACCCTCCCCCCACTCCATACACTACCCGCATACATGTATGTGACCCTCCCCCCCCACTCCATACACTACCCGCATACATGTATGTGACCCTCCCCCCCCACTCCATACACTACCCGCATACATGTATGTTCCCTCCCCCCCACTCCATACACTACCCCATACATGTGTGACCCTCCCCCCCCACTCCATACACTACCCGCATACATGTATGTGACCCTCCCCCCTCCCCACTCCATACACTACCCGCATACATGTATGTGACCCTCCCCCCTCCCCACTCCATACACTACCCGCATACATGTATGTGACCCTCCCCCCTCCCCACTCCATACACTACCCGCATACATGTATGTTGACCTCCCCCCCTCCCACTCCATACACACTACCCGCATACATGTATGTGACCCTCCCCCCTCCCCACTCCATACACTACCCGCATACATGTATGTGACCCTCCCCCTCCCCTCCATACACTACCCGCATACATGTATGTGACCCTCCCCCCCCAACCACAAAACCCCGTAGCCTTTTTATTTTAACTTGACCACCACACTGATGGCGATGGGCTGAAATTTTGATATTCGAACTTCTCCTTAGAGATTTCCTCTCTCTCAACGTGATGAATGACCACTAGGTAGCCATTATCCTGTCAGTCAGGTCAGATACCACGTAGTGACCAGGAGAGGATGGGATATGTGAGGGGGGGAAGGAAGGGAGGGAAATTCATTACAATCCTCATCTGTCTTTCTCATTAGACAGACCCCTTGCTGAGTGATACAAGGGGAGGTAATATCGGGGTACAGCTTCCAAGGGAAGTGAATTCTATGGACCTAGTATGAGGTCATTAAATATTTACCTATGCGATTTAAAAGAAAACCAGAATTAAGTAGAAATAACTTCCCCCCCCCCCTTGGTTTAAAAGTGAATTCCTTAAAGCAGGAGACATGGAGTCAGGAGACATGGAGTCACGAGATATGGAGTCAGGAGACATAGAGTCAGGTGACATAGAGTCACGAGACATGGAGTCACGAGACATGGAGTCAGGAGACATGGAGTCAGGAGACATAGAGTCAGGAGACATGGAGTCACGAGACATGGAGTCAGGAGACATGGAGTCAGGAGACATGGAGTCAGCGTTCCATTTATGATGCGCGCGCGTGCGTACATTACATTAGAGTATATAAATTCTTCGTTGTGTAACATCTCATATACCTTCCAATGTTGTGCACGGTTATTGTCTTTCTCCAAACGCAGCTTCCAAAATAAAAATTAGCGAGAACATGGTATGCAAGCTTGAAAGTGCTTTTATTGTTTCTTATTCAAACGAATATGTAAATATGCATACCGGAAATATCTAGCTAGTCCCTACTTCAATGGACAACCCACGCATATACAGCTAACCCTCTGGACCTACCAGCAGTCATCTCTATCAAGCTGACCCCTCACCTTTTTGTAAGGTCCCAGATTTCGCATATTCCAGCCTTGACCATAATTACTAGAAGCAGAAACAGATAAACACAACTCAACCCCCCCTTCCTTTTTCCCAACCCCTCCCCCCACCCCATTCTCCACTACAGGAGACGCCTCCCCTGAGGTTTATAAAGCCCCCTTCCCCCCCCCCCTCACGGCATATCGTGAAGATGGGAGTTCAAAGGCAGACTTCCTTGGCGTGCAGGAGGAAGCAACTCTCGGTGAGCTAATTTGCCAGAGCTTTTGGTCGAACAGTGAGTTACAGGCGGCGTGGCATTAATGGAATTAGTGCCCTCATAAGTTTCCTCAACTTCCCAGAGACCTGGGCTTATCAGGATGTTAGACCGACTCGCGGAGTGAAGATTATAAAGTATGATGATAAAGAAGTAAAAGGGAGAGAATGGGAGGGGGGGGGGTATTCGCAAATATTATCTTGCGCGACAGTGTAATAGTGAATAGGGTGATGTCCAATAGTGATTTGGTTGATGTCAAATGGTGAGTTGGGTGATGTCTAATTCAGTGAATAGGGTGATGTCTAATTGTGAATAGGGTGATGTCTGATGGTGTGTTGGGTTATGTCTAATTGTGAATAGGGTGATGTCAAATGGTGAGTTGGGTGATGTCTAATTGTGAATAGGGTGATGTCTGATGGTGTGTTGGGTGATGTCTAATTGTGAATAGGGTGATGTCTGATGGTGTGTTGGGTGAAGTCTAATTGTGAATAGGGTGATGTCTAATTGTGAATATGGTGATGTCTAATAGTGACTAGGGTGATGTCTAATGGTGAATCCCTGATGGAGTTATTTCGCGACATTTGATCTGATAATTGATGGTTCTTTTTTTTTAACTCATTTAATCTGTCTCCGGCCTCGACAGTAAGAGATGTGAAACTGAAGTCAAAAAAAAAATCAGGCAGGCAGACAAATAAGCGAGCAGACAAACAATCAGAGAAAAGGACAGACGAAAAGAAAAACAGCAGACAGACAAATAAGCTAGCAGACAAACAATCAAAGAAAAGGACAGACGAAAAGAAAAACAGCAGACAGACAAATAAGCTAGCAGACAAACAATCAAAGAAAAGGACAGACGAAAAGAAAAAACAGCAGACAGACAAACAAAAAAGAGTGACAATCAGACATACAAACATATGTACGTTACCTAAGCAATTAGACAGATCAATAAAAAAACATCACAATTACAATTCTAGTCTAGTGATTTTCGCCAATAAATCTGTTAATGGAACACCGTTGAGTCCGAAAGATCCTTGCCCCACCCTCTCCCCCACCCCATGCCAACGACAAGAAAATCTGACTAAGGAAGACCTGTTCAGTTCCCATTCCAGCTGGTTCGTTTAGTTCAAATAGGGCTACTTGGTGAGATTCTCCAGTTTCCCAACATAGTACAACTACTACGGACCACGGAAGGTAGACATTTCTTAGCAACTGTAAATGACAGTATGGGATTGGGGATCGGGAAAAGGGTGGGTGGGGGGGGGGAATTCGGTTATGTGACTTTGTTACAGAAAGTTAAATCTTTTTTGAAGAAAATTGAGTCTTGTAAGTTGTTTTTTTTTTCCCCACTACTTTACCATTCCTACCTAGCATCTAATAAAATAATAGCGATATTGGCTCTGCGTTAAATCGAAAGTAAAGAATTAATACAACAGTATTCCAGTTTAAAATACGATCATGAAAAAAAAAATGCCCGAAACCAAAAATAACCTAGCCTACCGATCAAGACTAAGGGGATATAACTCTATGCAAATGTTTTGCAGGGTGCAGCTAGTAGAACATATTAGACTTAGCGCAGTTTTTAAAAAAAAATGAGACAGGTCGAGAAATCCATTGTCGCTGTACTTTCGTCCAAGTTTGGTTTCTATCTCATACTTCCATTTTTTTTTTTAGTTTTTTCCCTGTTTCTCAATTTCTCCACCACGTCTTTCCCATTTATTCTCTCTTCTCTTATAAACAATTTCAGATAACCATGTATTTTGTTCTACAGATAATCGCCAGGAGTTCGGGGAAGATAATCCCCAGACAAACACAGAGTATGAACACGTTCCATAACTCTAACGTACTTTTCGACACCTTTCAAATGTGTTTTTTTTTTGTGTGTCTGGCATTCCGCTGCCAAGCAAGGGCAGCTATTAACAGCTTACAACAATTGTGGCCTGACCCTCTTGTCCTAGTTGGTTATCTCCCCCTGAGACGTTTGTAGACCAAAAGTTTGTTGTTTAATTCCCTATCATTAAATGATTTCAACCCGATGATAATTTTTTTTTAAATATATAATAAAGTGTCGGTTTAAAATTATGTATTTAAAATTGTAAGTCAAGTATCTTAAAATCTTTCACACAATGAAATGTCAAATCAGTTTAGATAGACGTAAATATATATCTAGTGATACACCGTAATAAATGGCAGAAAAATTGATTCGTCCTCTACTAGCCTACTACACAGAATGCTGCACTGTGTATATGTTATAGTAAAAGTTCCCTAAGCCCAAACGGGCCATCGGGGCAGATGCAGTGTAGAATTCATCTGTTTCAGTAACCTCGGCATATGAATTGTGTGGTTAGCACAACGCCCAGCCGCCTTTAGTTCCCCAACTAAAGTCAGGTACCCATTTAAAGATGGGTGGACTTGTGAGACGACTTTGAAACACATTTCAACTGGAAAATTTCCCATGGTTCTCACCGAGGATAGAACCCAGGACTCTCAGGTCAACAGTCGAGTATCTACACCACTCGAACACCCGTTCCACAAATGCTATGTTTCATGCACAAAGTACATCGCTATTTAAAAATTCCTATAATAACGACTTTAAGAGATCCGCAATTTGTATTATTATTATTTTTTTTTGTAATAGTGTAAATAAAGTTCCCTTAGCCCAAATGGGCCATCGGGGCTGTAAAGTTTTAGAGTTCATCTGTTTCTATGAAGGCATATGAATGGATTGTGTGGTTAGCACAACGCCTTTACTTCCTCAACTTAAAAGTCAGGTACCCATTTCAAGCTGCGTGGACTTGTGCGACGACTTTGAAATAAATTTCAACTGGGAAAAATTCCCCATGGTTCTTACCGAGGATAGAACCCAGGACTCTCAAGTCGACAGTCAAGTATCTACACAACTCGGCACCTAAATATGTATTCACAGAGCATACATACACTAATATGTGGTTTTTCGGAAAAACCAATTTAAAATGATGACGTTCTGAGCCGCAAGTCACAAGTGTGGGTGGATGGGAGACTAATGGAGAGAGAATATGAAACATTATAAAATATAAGCAAGCCTTAATGATATGAACGAGCGGGAAGGGGCTGAGCACGAATAAGCCCGCGGGACGTATATGGCTCACGTCCAGGTCTATACACATAAAAATTGTGTTTTGAAAGTGTTGTTGTTTTTATGTGATTATAAATGTGAAGATTTTAATTGCATGATGATTTATTGATTCTTCGCTCTAGTTTGATGTTTCGCTAGTCTGATTCCCAAATGTTTATATTGTATTAGTTGTCGGTTTTTTAATTTTTTTTTAACTTACTGTAGGATCCTGAGTTATATTCCCAATTCAATCAGTATTGGGAATTGAGCTAAACATTCGATAGACTGTTTATATTTTTTTTTATAAATCGACCATCGGTCGACAAAAGAAAAACATGAAGGCACAAAAAAAAACAAGCAATTAAGCCTGTTCCATTCTGGACACAAGACGTGTTAGCGTATTTTCATGTTATGTATCAGTACGTTTGTTAGCTTTCAGTAAATATTTGTAAATTTTGGAAATGTTTATAAATTCAATTGTGGAATGCATATATCTGTAAAAAAAATAATATAAAGACGTTTCTTTATATTTGAAAAAAAATTATTTTCTCTTAAATCTAACTACAAGTGGTTTGTGGTTACTGAAATAGGACTCATAATTGAAAACATTCGAAATTGTAGTCATTTAATCGTCCGAAAACTCCGTCAATTGTTGCATAGCTCTGATACTTTCAATTAAACTCAGAACACAAGCTTACTATTTCATTTGATGAGTTTCTTAATAAATCTTTGTGAAACTACGTGCTGCAGTATTTCGCACAAAATGAATGGGTTATTGAACGTACAAGGTGTAGAATGGGGCTATATATATATAATATATAAGCCCCTTCGGAGCCCTTAAGCCCGGCCCTCAGAGGTCCTATCGCGAAATGAACTTTTGATGTATTCTTGGCAGGCCAAGACCTACAAAATGATATATACATCATGGGTCTAGGACTTATGGTTGCTGAGATATAGGGCGCTCCATTATTAATATAGCTTATATAGTAAAAAACGGTATTTTATAAGGCCCCTTTTACGGTCCTGAGAGGTCTGATCGCGAAATGGAAAAAAGTCATTTCTTGGCAGGCCAAGACCTACAAAATGATATATACATCATGGGTCTAGGACTTATGGTTGTTGAGATCTAGGGTGATGACAGACAGACAGACAGACAGACAGACAGACAGACAGACAGACAGACAAAACGGGGACAATAGAGCATTTTTTTTCGGAAATGCTCTAAAAACTGATTCCTTATCATGCTAATTGACTAGTTGGACATTGGATATGTTGAAACCATTGTTTCACCTGTCCACCTCTGTTTATGAACTGATAACACCCACCGCCCCTGAAACCTACCAGACGCCTCCATCTGTTGTCCGATCGCTGGCCACTGTGGAGAGTTTTCTCCCCCCACCCCCTCGTTCCACTGTTGACGTTATCTGTCGTAGGGCTTGTTCTCCCTTGTCGGTTAAATAAAACAACTGCCAAACAAAAAAATAGCAGGACTTGCGGTTCCTTCTGCTAGTACCAGAACCAGTGACCAGAGGTCTGTCTTAAAACACTTTCCCTTTCTCGGCACCACCTACTGGTTTTTTGTGTGGGTACGACTTATTTTGTGAAGTGTAGGGTATGGTAATAGATGGGTTTTTTTTTTTTGGGGGGGGGGGGAGGGTTGAGTCTAAGAGAAGGAACGACATTTAAGATAGTCTGACTACTCTGCGCTGACATGAGCTATGTACTATTAACGGTCGGGTGCGAAGAATTACGACTGGTAATTACACGAAGGAAAAAAAAAAGTGCTAAAAGAATGGAGAAAATTTTTGGTTTTTTTTTTCTCATTTTTATGTCTTGTGAGAGGTAGGGAAAGATGAATATACTAAAGTAACTAAACCGTGACCTAAATATTTGCCGTGTGTAGGTTAATATGACAACATATGTTAAAGTGGAAAAAAAAACATTTTTGTGGCTTTTTCTAAATGGGTATATCATTATAGCTACTATTGATGCATGGTTTCTATTAGGGTTGCTAATAAGCTAGAATAGAATAGTATGTACTAGGTGTCTGGTTCACATCTCTCACAAGTTAGTCGAGTTATTTGATGTACTCTAAGCCAGTTCAATAGTTTAAATATAAATACGTTCATCTGGCCCAATTATATTTCATGGTATATTTGTTAATGGAAATGTTGATTCATTAGAGATAGTATGATATGACTTCCCATCGGCAGTCTATCCTAAACTATCCACACCTGTGTACCCCCCCTTTTTTTTATTTTCGTTATACTGGGTACCCCCTAAAATGACATGCATTTATTGTTTTATACAGGTCATTGTTTTCGCTTTACCCGATGTTCTCAGCCCGGTGCAGCGTGCCCCACCACACTCTTTGGCGTGCCTTCAGTGGGTACGCGTAACACACTTTGAGAAACTCTATGCTAGTGTATTGTTTTAGTATTGAAAACGACTCTCCCACTCTCGTTCAGCTATGGTTGTACCACGATGTACATAATACAATTTATAATATCACCTTGAAGGTTCATATATATATATATATATATATATATATATATATATATATATATATATATATATATATATATATATATTTATATATAACACAACTTCAAGGCGCAGGACTATTTATAGATTTTGGAATTCCCAAATATGTCACAGACGACACCTCGCGTTGTTTTGCTCGGGTTAGGTCAAAGTTCAACTTTGCATTCCATGTATTGTCTCCGAAGATGTCAGCCTTTTATTTTGTTTGATTGCTTATTTAAAAATAAAATTACAGTAATTATATTGTTTGATAAGGCGGCGTATTTTACGCCGCGGGATGACTAGTGCATTATAAGCAACAAATGTGTCACATATAGAACGCAGACTAGGACTTTACTTTAAATAGATTAAAAAAAACATATACATATATATCCACAATTCTAAAATTCATGATCGCATGGAATCTGTGATTTTCCGACTATTTTTTTTTTGGCAAGTCCATATAAAGAATGTCTTTTTTATGCCTACCCAAATGTCTACAACAGACTTTATTTTTTAACTCTGGACTCTTCAAGGATGGGATGTTTATCTCTTATATACTATAAACAGTTAATGAAACGGTTTCACTAGTGATCCTCGTTTATTCTCACGACAGACTAAAGTGTAAAGTCTATGGAGGCACCACGGGAGATACAGTGGAAGACATACGGGAATGTCAAAGATCCTTTTCCAAACTAAAAAATTTCTGAGGTCCACCCGTGTCGTAAAGGTAGACAGACAAGTTGTATAGAATACCGTTTATTATGCGTAGACTATATATTGACCTGCATATATCTATAATGTGAGTGTAGGACAAAACACCCACGGACAAAACCCCCAGCGGACAAAACCCCCAGCGGACAAAACCCCCTGCGGACAAAACCCCCAAAATATTAAGATTGAATATAAGTCAATATTATCAAAACTTCTATGTATACGAAGTTGACTTTGGGCTAAGGGAAATGTTTTTCGATATAATAGATATCATGTCTGTCAACACAGTCTATCATTGGGCATGTTTCTATGCTGTTTTACCTAAATAAAGGATTGGCTTTCGAAAACTGTGGTTCTTATGCTGTTTGTTTTACAGTCTGCTTGCTATACAATGTGTGTCTGGCGCGAAATTTAAAATGTAGAATTAAGATACGGTCACTATTGGCCTTGGGCTAAAACCTTTAATTTTTATTTTTTTTTTTTACCTTGTAAGATAAGCTGTCTGTTGATGTAAAGTTAACAAGAGATTGACTTTTGACCACTGTGACTTGACTGGCTAATGCAGCTTATTGGGGTACTGTGAAAAAAAATCCCTTAAAAATACGTATTTATATATATTTTTTTTTTCATCCAGGTATTATACATTACATTTTTTAATAAAAATGAGGGCGAAATAATAGAATTTATAACAAAAATAGTTAAAGTTATAAATATTTTGCGCGTTTGCGTATGTGTGTGTGTGTGTGTGTGTGTGTGTGTAGACCATAAAAATGTTAATGCATCATAATATCCACATATATTTTAGTATTTTTTTTATACATTTCACAAAGTATTCTAATTTAACCATTTAAAAACATTATTGACTGCCATGTTTAACGTGAAAAACTTTCTTTCCCTTTAAACAATTAACATGTGCATGTATATATGTATATATAAAGATAATAGTCACACCTGCTTCACACCTCCCCCCCCCACCTGTTTGTTACATGCGGTGGATATGACCTAATTTCCATCAAGTCTGAAGATGGATTGTTTGTTAAACTTTGAAACAGGACCTTAGCGAATTCGTGAGATTTTCAAAAAGTCATGAAAGGGAGTGGTGGGGAGGCGGCTGGCGGGAGAGGGGGGAGGGCGACGTAAGTTTGGAAGTGGGGTGGGGGTGAAGGGGGACTTGTAATACCACCTTCTACCTGGATTTTGATTGGCACGCGAACGGCGCGTGCGGCAGGTGTCACTTTTGTCTAGGTGGGAGCGGGGAAAAAAAAAGTTTTTGGGAGATTTGATAGAGAAAACCGGGAGGGCAGGGGGGGGGGGAGCAAAGGGGCAGCAGGGGTCAGAGTGACTAGGGCAACCAGGTATGTGCCAAGTACCTGTGACAAGGAAGGTGGTTGTTGGAAGGGGGGTAAAGGAAGGGGGGGGGCGGCGGGTTACAAGGTATGTTTGAGACAATGTAGTAGGTGTAGATACCATATGGCTCGTGCTAGATTTGTCTGTGACCCCTTAGTAACTCCGTGAGGAGGAGGGGGGGGGTGGTTACAATGTGAGTGTGTGTGGGGGGGGGGGAGAACAGCTATGGGGCGCCTTTCCAGCAATAATACTTTGTGCAGGTGTGTGTGTGTGTAATATGTGTGTGTGGGGGGGGACTGCGTCTGTGTGTATGTGTCTGAAAACAAGTGGATAGAACAAGTGGGGCAAGGGGGGGGGGGAGGGGAGGAGGTGGTGTGCCTAGGACCAGTTGCAAATAAAGTAAAGGGTTTAGACAGGTAGGACCGGAGTTCACCTCCCGCACCTGGGTCCTCTGACGCTGACACTTGCCCTCCCTTTTTTCAATTTAATAATTCAATGGTGTAAAGTTAAAGCCGAGAAGACAACACACAGTAGACACAATAGAGGACACAGCAGACCAAGTAGACATAGCAGACCAGGTAGAAACAGCAGACCAAGTTGATCAGTAGTAGACACAGCAGACCAAGTAGACACAGCAGACCAAGTAGACACAGTAGACCAAGTAGACACAGCAGACCAAGTAGACACAGTAGTAGACACAGCAGACCAAGTAGACACAGTAGTAGACACAGTAGACACAGTAGACCAAGTATAGACCAAGTATAGACCAAGTAGACACAGTAGACCAAGTAGACACAGTAGACCAAGTAGACACAGTAGTAGACACAGTAGTAGACACAGTAGACCAAGTAGACACAGTAGTAGACACAGTTGACCAAGTAGACACAGTAGATCAAGTAGACACAGTAGTAGACACAGTAGACCCGTGCTGAACTTTATGTCTCATTCATACACATCAGTGTCTGTTGCGCGCATGCGCTAGAATGCAAGCAAAATCGACGTATTACTTATATATACATGAAAAATGAGAACATGTTACATAAATGTTCACAAAAAAAAAAAAAAACAGATTCCTTAAAATCAATCCCAAACTGCTGATAACTCACGAAATGTACACATAGTAGCTGGACCAACCCTAACGCCCATTGACCAATAGCAAATGATCATGACCTATATCTGAAATGGGCCCCACCAGCGAGCTTTCAAAGCGTAATAATAACAATACAATATAAAAATGTACGAAATGGGACACAATCTAGTTGATCCAATCAAGGGGGTCTGTATATCCCAAGGCCTTTCTACAAATAATAAAAAAAAATTATTAAAATATATATATATATATATATATATATATATATATATATATAATATGTCTTAAGTGTCTGAAAATATGTAAGATAAGAAAAACAACAATATTCTATAATCAGATCCTGTCCAGTATTAATTAGTACAACGAAATACAATATTAACGGAACACAAGTCTTGTGAGGCTATGTGATAAATCTTGTTTTTCAGATGTAGGCTTATGTATCAATAGTGGGCACTGATATTATCAAACGTGATATGTATATATAAATAAATATCTTCGTCTACGAAATATTATGTAGGCATCTACAAGGAAACATGTTATTGTGATTACAATGCAACCAGAAACAGGAAATAGAGACATCAGACTTATAGGAAATACAGACAGAAAAAGAGACATCAGGCAAACAGAAAATACAGACAGAAAAAGAGACATCAGACAGACAGAAAAAGAGACATCAGACTTACAGGAAATACAGACAGAAAAAGAGATATCAGACAGACAGAAAAAGAGACATCAGACAGACAGAAAAAGAGACATCAGACAGACAGAAAAAGAGTTTAAAAAAATATAAATAACATAGGTAACATTGAGATTTAAAACAATACACAATAAACTACTAACAAAAAAAGAAAAATAATTATGAGTATATTAAAAGCTTTTTTTTAAGTCATCCTTTCCAGTGGTAAACAGCCAGACAGAAGTTACACTATTTTAAAGCGGGAAAACAAGAATTCAAAATGGCGTCTTGCCAGCGTCTCGATTCGATTAATGTTTTGAATAGTTTTGAGGTTTTTAAACATGAAACCCAAAGGCTCACATGTGAAGTAATTCCATTTAAATATATTTTTTTTTATTTCTACGGCATATTGCATCTTTAAATAGTAATAAATTAATGAAAAAATCGGATCTGTCCAAAACCAAAAATAACCTAGCCTACTGATCAAATCAAAGGGAATATAACTCTTATGCAAAAAGTTTGCAGGGTACAGCCAGTTTGTTTAATAAAATTATATAAAATAGTAATTTGCAGAAAGAGATT